>JALIZH010028292.1:0-11783 GCA_030522465.1 Rhipicephalus appendiculatus | reverse complement strand
GAAAACGTCACCGTCATCACAGACTCGCAAACTGCACGCCGAAACTTTCAAAAAGGCCTCATTCCTAGACGGGAAGTGTACATCCTGAAGAAGGAGGAACTTTCCGCGATTTACGCGGACTGGCAAGAGCGAGTTGGGACTCTGCCAGAGATCGCATTTGCCTGCCTGTACCACTGGGTTTGAAAGCCCGGGTCGACCCATACAGAGGCGTTCTGGGACAAAAAAATAAGTACAGTCATTCTGAACCACAACACATTGGGTAGGAAGACTTAGCCCACCCTCGCACACCAAGATTACCACACAATAGGCGGTGATGTACGGAAACTGAACGCCAGCACATTCCCTCATAGCACCCTTTTGAACGCCATGTCTCCCACGATCTACAATAGCTGTCCCATCTGTTCTGCACACATAATTAATCATATCTGGGGTTTTACGTCCCACAACCACGATATGATTATGAGAGACGCCGTAGTGGAGGGCTCCGGAAATTTCGACCATCTGGTGTTCTTTAACAGTACACGGGCCTCTGCCATTTCGCCTCCATCGAAATGCGACCGCCGCGGCCAGGATCGAACCCGCGACCTTCGGGTTAGCAGCCGAGCACCATAACCACTGATCCACCGCGGCGGACCGTTCTGCACCCAGCATTATCATCTATATGCTACGGAAGTCTATAATTACCGTGCGAAACTATGTCTATAGCAATATGAAATCAAGAAAACCTCGAAAGGTCGAGGCTCCTGCTGTCGCATGTATACATTTCAGCTCAGTACTTGGAAAACGCATCGCGCATTTAAAATAGATAAAATGGGGAATTACACGTTCAGAGCGATGCACGTATTTCGTACCCGCAACGGAGGTTGTCATTGCGGGAACTCTACACGAAGCAAGCTCCTCCGCATCTTCGACTGTCCCGCAAGTTCACGGTTTCTGCCATGGTCGCGTATTGCCAAACAAACTTACATTTTACTCACTCATTCAGCTTCTCGAGAGACACTCAGCCGTTGTCGAAGAGCGCGCATGTCGTTATTTTAAACGGGGCACGCAGCCATTCACTTCGGACTGGCGTGTCTATGTATAACCGCTGCACTGGCCGTTGCTTAACCACAGAGGCAGAGTCAGAAAAAAAAGAAAGAAAAAAGGCAAGATTTATGAGGAAGACTCGAGCTCGCTCGTGTTTTCATAGAAAACAATCGTGACTAAAGCGGGATGCAAATATTTGAGAAGGGAGAAAACAAAAATGTTCAAGCAACTTTTGCTCGCGAATCGTCACCAGAGTGGCCTCGCCCTTCTCAAATTTTTGTCCAGCCGTTTTCCCCGCCTTTCGGCAAACTCCGCCGCGCAGTTAAATAGTACAAACATTCCAGGCATGAGCGCACTTCCGCGGCTGCAGCGCCCATCAAGCGTGCGCTCTGCACGGGGCGTGCGCTATTTCCGGGATAGACGCGGTATGTGGGCGTACGTCGTATATGGACGAGTGAAAGGGAGAGAGAGAGATCCATCAGTGCCCTTGAGGGAGAGAGTTCTGGCACCCGTCTCCCGAGCTCTGCAGCGTCACTCGTCGTGCTCGTTATGGGGAAGGTGCATGCCGTGTATGACGGCCCGCGCTGCTCGCCGCTGTTGGTGTTGTTCTTGCACCATCAATTAACGTCCACGACCTGGTCGGACGTGTGCACCTCGCCCGCACAAGTCGATCACCTGTCCCGCCACGCACGCGCTCCCGTAGGAGCATGCGCTAACGCTTTAAAACATTATTTCTGCAGAAGTGACGCTTCATATCTTCGATCCACGCACGGCCTCGCATTGGAACGAAATAATTCAGGCGTCCTCCTACCTCTGAGTCTCTTGCTCCGCATTAAAGTAGCATTGTCGCACCATTGCAGTTTGCACATCTTTGCTATTGTAGCGTTATTTTACCTTAAATAGTGAGAATTATTTTGTTGTTGCTTTCTATTAATTTTGTTGTTAATTCTTACTTCAGTAATTTCGGAACATGTTCTTTTATTGATACTTAGTTGTTGTTTTTCTATGTCGCTTTTTGTATTACTCTGTCTGTTAGTCAGTCACATCCATCTCGAACAATTTTTATGTCACTTTTTGTATTAGTCAAGCGATATTAAAACTGCCCACCTGCTTGGACATAAAGGTCTGCAGCATGTAATTAAATAACAAATGTAGTTTCATGTGACTGCGCCATTCATCTGCGCGGGTTATGCAGCCAATGGCTGAAGAAATTAGTGGGACTTGTCATACGGTAATTCAAGGGGAACCACTATTGTAAAACATGGTGGCGTCGCCAGGACATGCTCTGGTTGGATGACGTTCTTTATGCCGCGAGAAATCGTCTTGCAGATCACAGTGGCGTTCGTATGCTCATGCTGTCACCGGTAGTCGATAGCGACTAGATGATAAATGGCAACAGCGGAAGTCAGCTTTGAAAGGTAACTAGATTCGTGATTGGCTGTGGAACATGAAGCTGCTCAAGGATACATATTTGACTAACTCGAAAAAAAGTCATAGATCCTGGTCGCAAAAAGAAAATTTCTACCAAAAAAAGCCATGGGCTCAAGCGCATACGTAAGCGCATGTATATATAATATGGAGTCATAAACAGCTGATCACTTTTGTAGTAAATGAAAAGTTTTCGATCTGTCCACAGTGATAGTGCACAGATCGTGGCTGAAAATCGGAGAATTAAGAGCTTACATGGTTAATGACCGCACCAGAGGTGATGGAACCAGAAGTGGCATGTAACCTGAGCAATTTTCCTGTTCCGTTCCATGTGGGTACAGATGACTTGGCCTTTTGATACCCACAGAAATAACAAGCAGCTACCAGATTACGACGGATTGTCGTGTCAAAATTAAAGCGTTGTCTACTGAAGATACTACCCATTCATAACATTGTAAAAAAAACAGGGAAAGTTCGTGAAATAAATTTTTTTAATACCATATTTGCACGATTCTAACGCGCAGTTCTTTTCACCAAACGTAGCTCTGAAGTTTGTGCGCGCGCTAGAATCAGGCTCGAAAGCAAAATCGGCACCAAGATTTTTTTTTTTATCTTCCTAACGTAAACTTACCTGCGCGTTACAATCGGTGGCGCGCTATAATCGTGCAAATACGGTATACACTGCCCGCTTGCTGGCCTATACCACATGCTGTGAGCCTTATCAGCGGTCGCCACTAGCGGTGGTAACACGGCATTGTATATATTGATCGAAAGTTCCGGACTGCGATATCTATTCAACACCCTTTCGTGACATTCGCGCTGTCTTCAGCATGGCCGGCTCCGTGGTTTGATAGTCTGCATGCACGCCAGTCCCCTTTGTCCTACCTTGCAGGGATACTCATCCAAGCGCCACTTCTCTTTTTTTTTTTACTGCACACCTTTCTGCATAGATTTCGCGCAGCGGACTTCCAAAAACACCCAGGCCGCCGGTAGTTTATATTTATTCATAAGAACACTTACAAGGCTCGAGATTATAGCGGGAAATGCGCACGAAAAGTGCTTTTGGTTGCACCAGTGATACATTATACATTACAAGGATAAGAACACATTATTAACATAATTTTAATCCCAATTAATCGAATAGGATATACCACTAAAAACATTGATATAAGAGAAAGACTAGGCATTTGTAACACGATATTGGTGCAGTGCTGGGCAAGTTTAATTATTGAACAATGAGATTATTGCTACTTGTGAAGCAAGTAACTAGTAAAATCGTTTAACGGTGATTTGGGGGTTTCGGTGGTAAGGTTACAACCCTGAGCTAGACGCAACACAAGATCGAACAGAGTGATACACCGTGGATTTCGTGTACGCGTTTCGGTTTTTTGGCGTTGTAATCATGTTTAACCATGCAAGTAAACCTATCCCCCCCCGACTTTGGTAAGGAGCAACTTTGTATACGTGAATTAACTCGCTGCTCAACCCGCTATTGCGTCTGCATCAACCTGAGAGGCGAACTCTTCCGAACTTTTGTGAAAATCATGCAAACGCAGCTATACTATAGTTGTAACTGTGGGCTAGCGGTCCTAGCTTTCTAAGAGCTCCCGCTGCACCCCAGTTTCCATTTTATAAGTACTCTCGCGTTTTTTTTTTGTTTTTTTTTTTCAGATAATTTAAAGTGTCATAACGAAAGGTGTTCAATCCTGCTGCGCGTCATGACGCGCAGTGAAGGAATGAAAAAAAAAAAATAAGAAAAACCAAAGAGGCGCATGTTTTTTTTTTTTTTTTTTGATATCCTGAGGTCTTCCCCGCAGTTGGTACTGCTGTCCGCGCATACTACCAGGCAATAAATATAAATGCTACGGAGGTAGTCTAAGCAGAAGGAAAGGAAATATGCAGAGAGAGTAAGTTACATACATTAATTAGAACTAACAGACAATGATGCCAAGGAAAGTATAGGGGATGTTATTACAAGTAATTGTGATGTAAATGTGAATAAAGAAAAGTGGACGAAAAGATAACTTGCCACCGGCAGGGACCGAACCTGTGACCTTCGAATAACGCGTCCGATGCGAAGGTCGCAGGTTCGGTCCCCTGCCGGTGGCAAGTTATCTTTTCGTCCACTTTTCTTTATTCACATTTACATCACAATTACTTGTAATAACATCCCCTATACTTTCCTTGGCATCATTGCCTGTTAGTTCTAATTAATATTGTGTTTAACAAAGCAAACGAGCCCTTAAGTTTACACTTCTTTCTTTAAGTTACATACAGTGACAAGATATCAATTGATCACAAAAAGAGGACCGATGTGCTGTCAGGAATCTCTTTCGGGGGGTGGGGGGGGCACACTTGCTGAAAGCCTTCGCTATTTGAGAAAAACACCTATTTGTATTATTTTTTTTTTTCAGAAATACCTAAAGAATGCTAGCTCCCCCCCCCCCTCCCCCATGGCTACGGGCCTGTTGTGATCAGGTTAATTTAAGGACAGCAAAAGAAATTTATAAATGAAACAAGTACATAACGAAAATAGAGTTTGGGGATTGGCAGTACTACATAAAATGTACGGGCCGAAATCAAACGCCTTGCGAGTACAGAACAGCACTTTCTGTTTTTTTAATGTTCGCCTACGCGTAACGTAAGCGGGCAGTACAAATCTAGAATAAGATATCCAGGGCTTGGTGTACGCAGTCACGTTGGTCAAGCGCCACTGCGCTGTGTCATACGTTGACTGTAGAAATGAGTATTTAGGCCTCTGTATGGCTTTAGGTTAGCAGGCCCCGAGTTGGCGTGCTCGGACCGCCGGGTGAGTCAATGAGAACGCAAAGGGTCAGGGACCTCGTCAGCGCGTAGGGCCCCCTAACCTAAGTCCCTACGCAAGCCGTCCCCAAAGCTCCTTGGCGTTGATCTTGTGAAGATTCGAGCGCGACTACATTGCGTGGGGTTCACATGCAGGCATAGGCGCAGGGTTCCCTTACAGCCCCCCCCCCCCCCCCCTGTAGGGGAACCCCCCCTGGAGGCGAAGGTTTGTCGCATAGCACCCCCTCCCTATTCAGTTATGGGGCAGACTTTGCCCCCCCCCCCCCCCCCCCCTCCGTGCGAACGCCTATGCATACAGGACAAACCCTATGCTAGCATAAACACCTACGGCGCGCTTACGCTAACCTGGCGAACCTAAGGCGTAAGTACTCAATTATTGAAGGGCTACTGACACTATTTTTTTGAAGATGAAGTTACTCCGCCGTGCAAATCTCCCGTGTACAGCTACGGCTCTGAGCAATTGTGTAGAGCTCATTATAGGGCAGAGGAGATATTTTATTTTGGTAATAAAGCCAAGTTTTGCGTGGCTCACCTAGGACATCGACACTAGCGTGACGTCAGGTTACAGTGTCATTTCCGATGACTTCACGCACCACCAGCGTGGCAAGTTGTGATGACGTCAAATACCAAAACATACAAAATGGCCGCTTGTGCGTCACCAACAGAGCCTCGGAGCGCAGCGGTCGTGGTGACGTTGCGATATCTTGCGCGAGCACGTGACGAGAAGGTCCCATTGTGTCGAGACGAGAGGGTATAGGCACCGGGCGCGGGGACTGGTGGCGCCTCTTTCGGTGGCGACGGGGAACTAATGGAATGGGAGTGCCGAAAAGGGCGCAGGCGCTTGCTGCGGGGGGCGCGGGGCTGGACGTTCGTTTCTCTTCATTGTGCTCTCGTCGCTTGTGTCGTGCGCTGCCGAAATCTACGTGTGCGCGAAGACTGAAGATTACAATATCTTAAGGGTCGGCGAAGGATCGAAAATAAATGGAAAACATAACAGGAACGGGGGCGTGCAAAACTACAACTGAGGAACAAGTGCAATCGGCGAAGCATCCAGTAAAGACGAGAAGGGAATGGGAGACGTACGCTCTATTTTTTAATGTTAGGGGACAATGTTAACGTATAGACAGAATAACAAAGTATTAGGAAAAATTCGGCAGATCCCACGTATTGTGGGAACCGATTTTATGCGAATCAGCGAGTCTATGCTGCATTTTTTTTAGCTTTAAGTCACGCGTAACGAGGTGGATCGACGTGTTTTTGTAGATGGAGTTGTGTGCACATAGTGTGCTTAATAAGCATGCCGACTACACTGACGTTTAAAGGCTAACTTGTGGTCTGACGTAATGTTAGCGCTCATGTTAGAGAACAGACGTCAGTGTTATTGAAACGAAGCGCACGCTACGTTGCGATTCACATTTCGTGCCGATGCTGTGTATATCATACGCGTAGCGTTGATCAGAGTATTGTTCCGGGTCGAGCAACGCTTGAATATAGCTTGCAGATTCATAGGAGCACATATGTAATGTTTATCTGACGGTTATAAAAGCGGAGCCACCATTGAAATCAAAGGGGTACATAGTAGCACAAACTTAGAAAATAAAGACACGAGAAAACAAGTACGAGGGAGCGTCCGACCTTTCTGCTCCCTCCTACTTCTTTTCTCGTGTCTATTTTCTAAGTTTGCGCTACTAGGTACCCCTTTGATGTTAACCAACTCGCCCAACAAGAACTCTTAATAAAACCAAGATTGGCGTTAAGCCGACGTAACGTCTGTTTCATATGAGTACGTGAGTAATTTTTATTACCTTGTCATGAAATTAGATAGCCAGCACTGCAACCACAATTGACGTTGGTTGCACCGACATTTTTCTTGCGCATAGGATCTTTTCAAAAGTAATTTCAAGTCATGGCTTGGCTCTGTGGTAGAATATTTGATATCCGCTCAGAGTACCTGGTTTCGACTCCTGCTGAAATCCGGATTTCTATTCTTTGCATACGTCGGGTTCACGTGGCTGATGCCGGATTTTTTGGACATGCACCCGCTTAAATTATCAATGTCTGTTCTCGCCGTTCCTGGGTCGATCCACTGTGAATCACCTGTGCCTCATACCAGCATCCCGCGGCCCGTGGTATACGCCCGGTATGTGCCGCACGTGACTGGAAAGATTTTCGCGCTACTCATACCACCATATCACAACCAGACAGCCATGTTCGTCTTATTTTCGTACCCACCTATGCCAATTTTGGTTAATGTCAACTTAAGGAGGCGACCACGAGAGCGCCCAGATGTAGGCGGCTATAGATAGAGAAATAGAGGCATTTATAGATAGAGATAAGAAATGTTTTGCGTTTAAAATAGAAATAGGAATGGGGATACCTATATCTAGCTCCACATCGTAGCTTATCGCATTGAACTTCGTCTGCGGGGTGCACTTGCAAAGCAATTTGCAGTCGTTGTCGCTTTTATATTCCTTGATGTCAAGCACGTGGCCAGCTTCGTGCAAGCGGTGACCCTTCTCTAGAGCAAACGCATGAAAACGCGCACGCCGGCTGGTCAAGCCTTGAAAGCCGCAACGCAATGTAACTGGCATCGCCATTAGTGCACGTGCGCTGTCAGTACTCGCCTTCCCGCCAGGAGCCCAACAGTGAGGAGCAGCGAGTTTGGCAGTTAAAATACAAAGATGTTTATTTTACAACACTTTCGCCAATCGGGCCGGTCTCATTTGCAGTCCCGAAAGGGAGGAGGCATCGTGCCTCTGGTCCGCCTCCAAACGAAAGCAAACGCATAAAAGCACAGCACCACGCAAAGAAGCCTACTCGATTGACGTTCCGACGGTGCTCCTGGGTGTGAAGACATGAAAAGAACATGTGTCATTCTTTCTTGATGACTTGGCGACCATTGAATGCTGCCACGACCGCAAACGACTGCGCGGGAGTCTCCCTGAAGCCCGACGAGTGGCCCCGTTATCTGAACACATGTCCGACAGTCGAACGCTTCGTGCTTTGTTCAAGAAACACTGTTGCTGCCGCTTCTCTTTGCCTTGGGCGACAAACGAAACAGCGTACAGCTTGCGATTGTCCAAAAAGAAACGCCGCCGCTACTACTTGAATACGTTGCCGAAAGTAGCAGAGCCTTCTCCGCGTCGTCTGCTTCACATGCCAGTGCTTTCGCTGCCGCCGCTAGGGGCGCTTTTCGGGAGGGTGCCGCTGGCGCCGTACGACGGCCGCCCGGTGCAGGAGCCAAAACTGCCTTTTAAAGACGTGTAATTTTTAATGGCGTAATCACGCTTACCAGGGCGTTTTCGAGGCTCTTCATGGCTTGGCCTTTCATTTGAAGCAAGAAAAACTGAAAATTTCTCTTTCAGCACCCCTTTAAGCTCTCAAATAAAGTTTATGGGACGCTATTCCACGGCATAACCTACGAGCGCTAAACCATTCGAGAGAATAGCGCCAACAGTAGCATTGTACATCAAGTGTTGTTGCTTTGAACTTCGCGCCATAAAACGCCCCCCTCGCAACCAGCCGCTCGAGACGTCTCGAGACCGGTTTGCTTTTCTCTCTCTCTCTCTCTCCGCCTATTCACAGCCGGCCGCGCGAGAGACTTGTTCCCGCAGAGGTACAAGCAGTTTGGCAAGCACCTCCGTACTCCGGCATGGTCTAGTGGTTAGGATACCTGGCTCTCACCCAGGAGGCCCGGGTTCGATTCCCGGTGTCGGAACAATTTTTTTTTTCGTTTTTTTTTTTAAATAAGGAATGACTGCCAAACTAATGCGCTGTGCTGCTTCTTTCTGATCTTTTTTCCTGTCGGCTCAGTGACTCGGGAGCATGCGCGGTGCCACTAGACAACCGAAATAGGCGCGAAACACTTCTTTTTGCTCTTAACGTGGCATATCTTGACGGGCGTAGCAAGGAATCATCAGTGGGGAAGGGGGGGGGGGGGGGTTGACACCCTTTACGTACGTGCGTCTGTTTGCATTTGTGCGAGTATATTTCATACTGGTGAAGTTGCAACTTCATAGTTGTTGCGTCAAACTTCTGAGTGCATACACATACAAAATGAAACTACTTCAAGAGGGGGTGGGGGGTGTAGAACCAGTTTATTCCTTGTGTAGGCACAGGCCGCATGTTTGAGACCCCTGCCCCGGTAACATAATTTTGTTGCCTAGTCCAAAGGACTCGTTTACCGTACCAACTCGCCCAGCTATTGATCCGCTTGATGTACTATTGCGTTTCGTACAGTCATTAGAGGAAGCCCTGGTGCTAGCGCGACAGGCGGCATGTAAGCGGATTTGCCTAAACTTCGACATTCTGCGTCTTCAAACGGCTTTGCGATAGTGTAAGTTTATCGTTTCTTTAACGAAGTGCTGCGTTAAAATTGCAATACTGGGTGGTGCATAAGCGCACGCGTGAGTGACGGCTTCCTCCAAATACCGGACCGATATTGAAGGCTATGTTCTTGCTGGCTGCACGTGTGGCAAGCGATTCTACAGTAACCGGAAACAATATAATGTAAATTTTTTTTAGTATGAAACTCTATGACGCGCAGAGAGAATTTTGTTTGCCCCGTTTGCGAACCAAAGGTTAGGAAATGAAATATGAACTCAAGCGGAATAAAGACCATCACGCCAAGATTAAACGCTACATGCATGAAAATTATAGGCTCTACATATAGCAACGATAAAGTTCCATCTAATAACGCATACCCAACCGTAAAGTTATCGAGTTCTCTACAGTGTAGATAAATTTTACTCTTATAAATAATATTGAGAGCGCCCTTCCTGATTAATTATGTTAACTGTCAACTAGTGTGGTGTTGGGTGGCAGTTCGGTAGAGAACTGCTTCATGCAACAAAGAAGGCCACAAAGCGCAAAGCACGCGCAAGGCTGACCGGGATGTTATGTTTTTTCAGTCTTGATTACAGGCACTGCATGGGTGCGGCTTTTTTCTTTTTCTCATACCTGGTGCCGCGATGTCCCACCGTGGAATGAATATTAATGCGCCACGTGTCGAGCAGCGTGCAGCGCATCCGTTTCGGCCGCACCTATGGGCTGCGCGGTCACCGCCCATGCATATATAAGTCTACTAATAACATTACTAGAGGAAACTATGCCGTTGCTATCGCTTAGCTAGCATGGGATTGATGGTTAGGGTATACGCTGTATTAGCACGATCTTCGTAGCTCCAGACACTTTTTTGGCTTTATTTACCACACGTTATCTGCTTACAGTGGCCAAACCGCGTTGGCGGGCTAGTTGGCTTGTCATTCTTAGTTTGAACAGCGAGACTGAACGCGGACAGAGAAGAACTCGAACGCGCACACACACAGCGCCGACTTTCAACTGGAAATGCTTTCAGTGGCCTAAATTCAGCAGCTTGATGTTCGCGTCAATCGCATTTTCGTTAACACAGCAAGAAAATGGGTTCCTGTGCCCGCGCATAATCATTTCGCGTTGGTGCACTGACCAAGTCATACATTGTCAAAAAGAAAAAAAAAGATAGCTTGCTACTAAGCCACAAGTCCGCTTGTGACGCAGAAATAAAGCCCGTCTATGTATAATCTCATATGGGCTAAAGTTGAAGCTCCCGTCGACACAACTCCCACAGTTCACCCCGCTCTTGTAGGTACGCGTAACTGCGGTTACGCCAACTGAGCATGATTGCGACAATTTCTATTGGTATTCCTTTTAAGCGGGCGTCTTCAGCTTATCAGGGTTTATTTTGCAGTGTAACTATTCGCCTTAGAGATCACTTCATTCATGTTCCTTCTCCATCAAAAATCTATCTCTCTGTGCTGCACAGTTAGATAACAGCCTGCACCTGTACCTACAATCTAGAAAAGCACTCCTGACCACGGCCGTAGTCGTCAAATATCACGTCACCTAAAACGCAACTAACTAACTAACTAACTAACTAACTAACTAACTAACTAACTAACTAACTAACTAACTAACTAACTAACTAACTAACTAACTAACTAACTAACTAACTAACTAACTAACTAACTAGCTAACTAACTAACTAACTAACTAACTAACTAACTAACTAACTAACTAACCGACCAACTAACTAACTAACCAACTAACTAAACCAAACTAAACGTCGCCTAAACAAATGGATCCCGATCGTAAAGATAGAAAACATATTAAAGGGACACCCCAAAGAGAAACGATTTTTCTTGAGTTAACTACCCTTTCGCAGTACGATAACCACCTCTCTTACTGCGAGAACACGCGTAATAAGCAAAAAAAAAAAAAAAGAAATGTGCTCATACAGCAAATGCAGATGGCGACACTGCCGTGAAGTTCCCGCATTCAATCGCCGTGACGTCACAGATCCTTGACGGCGAATGCCTACATAGTACTTGATCGGTGAAACTGAATTACATCGTCCTCTAAAGGGTTCGGAGATTTAGCGTACCGAGAACGAGAAAATGTTGAGCTATAGTGGGTAATATTGCGGCACGAAATGAAAAAATTCAATTCTCACATTCATTCTCTTTTTCAAT
>JALIZH010028291.1:0-49204 GCA_030522465.1 Rhipicephalus appendiculatus | reverse complement strand
CACAGAGGTGAAAGGCGCCCAGCCGATGCCGTCTAAAAACAAAGCTCGAAGGAATGCCACCTCAATACAATTTCTTAAGAATATGTCTGCGCTTATGTATCCCTTAGGCAACTCGCCAGTGATATTCTGCGATGATTATGCAGACACTGTCGCCGCGAGGTTGAGTACAACGGCTGAGGGCGCTAATACCGCCCATCGCGTCATATATTCAATGGCCGAGTGAAAGAGTACACGGACCGCCCCAAAGGAGATGAAATCCGCTGGCCGTCCTTCGTTGCGCGAGATACCCATTAGCCGCAGTATTCAATTCAATTCATTTCCGTGCAGTTTTTTTCAGAGACAAATTGCTTAGGTCGCAACAATTGTTGCAATTGCATTCATTACTTCGCTGTAGCTCCGAAACTTCAAGTTTTCTGTCTGAATTATTTCTTTGCTGCCAAGGAAACTGGTGAAGAAATCAAGCACAGGGTCATGCGAAGGAATACACTATAATATCTGGTTCATAAAAATAATTTAAAGGTAACGCTTGTTGTCTTTACGCGGAGTAACTAAATCTGTTTTTTTTCTTTCTTCTCTGTCCCTTCCAGGAAGCGATCCGTGCCGGGAAGTATCGTCGCCGCAATTCAACTCAATGCAAATATGATGGCATTGCACAAGTAAGAAGTATATGGAATTTTGTTGAGTTTTCTATACTCGTGATACTCTCATGAAACCTACATCTGTATATCAGAGCTTTCATATCAAAACAAGCCTGAGAGACCTCGGCTCCTCTGCCTTTTTAGGGTGAGAAAGACGTGTACTCTCATCATTTCACCGTGTCCGAGAAAATTACGAATAAGATCACTATAACGTCATTTGTAAGTTAACTGCAACTGGTAATTTCAATTAAACTTTTCTTCGCATATAGGCAGTTTGCACACATATATCAATCGGAAGCTTGCAACCGCCACCTATGGCCGCCCTTGTTAAAACACTACTGCAGTGCGACCCCTACTCTTGCCGTACAAACCCTTTGATTTATGAAATGTAATATTTTAACTGCTATTGTTATTGTGCTATTGTTTATTAAGACATGTAATCAAATAGACAATTTGCAAGTACCCTGTAGGGTCCGAAGTATCGTCGAAGAAGCTTCTCGCTAAGTCCCCGTCGGCGAACTGGCGTCCACACCCATACACGGTCACCGGGTTGGTATTCCATGTGGCGTCGAAGGTTCGAATATGCTTGCTAGAGTTTTTGTCTGTCACCAAGATATTCTTTGTATTTATCCTTCAATGAAGATGCCTAAGCAGAAGTGATTACTCGCACCTAGAGGCCAACAGTGCAAAGATTTGTGTGGAGTGTCGCATCCCCTTGCACCCTTTCTCGTCGCGTGACTATTTCCCGTCTTCTATTGAGCCTCAGGGGCAGGTGAACTAGGAGCAGCGTTGCTGTTTGAAGTTCTAGCGAGGACGTCATTCACAGCGAATGTTTCATGGCCAAAACGTTTCTATCCTTACGAGAAAAAGAACTGTCTATCTTTTCGTCCGTCTCTTCGTCACGCTATAGGAATATGTTTCTTTCGAAACAAATCCGAAAGAAAAAATTTTTGGTGGTACACGTTCTCTTCTGGATATATGACCCCACGTTTTGTTTGAACACAACTGTCTGACACACAGGGTGAACAACCATGCCTGCAAAAAAAATAAATAAATAAATAAAATTCACCGACAATTACGGTACTGCCTAATGCAAAATCTGAACGCGGCTTTCGGTTGGAGCTGCGCCAACTGTGTTAGAAATTCTGGATATCCGCCGTTGTAGTAATATACGCGTAACATACGTTACATCTTGGCAGAGAAACCACCTGTGCTCAAGTGCTACGCACACAACTCTGTGCATCGCTGGCGTCACGAGCCAAGCGAAATGCCGATATCGCTCGAGTGCTACGTACAAAGCTCTGTGCTTTGCAGGCGTTGTAAACCAAGTGAAACGCCGACAGCCACGTTACAAGTCAAGCCAGACGCAGCGAACGTGCCATACGAGCTCTGACCGTGCGACCAGCGCGCCTGATGGAGGAAGAAAGCGAGGTTAGAGGCCAGTGACTCCTTATATCAACAGACTCCGCGTTCACTCTCTTTCGTCCTCGTTTGCTCTATCGGTTACGCCAGCGACGCCAACCAACAAAAACAACGCCGTTCAACGCAGGAATGGGCGCCTGCGAGAGGTGCTCTAGATTAAACTGTTTCTATGAACGGTACAACACTGGGTGGTGTTTGAACAAAAACTCCTGCATTCCCTTATACATTCGCCTGAGGCAAGTGGACAGCAAGAGCCATCTATTGTAGCTACGTCCAATACCTGATAACGTTCAGAAATGATCTGCCACTGATGCCAGTAATGCTGATTATTATCCGCTACCGAAATATATCCTCACATAGACATGATTCATGATCACCATACATGAAACTTGAGCTCTCCTTGTGTCACACTAGCAGGGGGCGAAGCATCACTGTGATAAAACATTCGTTCTACGCAATGACTAGCCTCCAGGACCAGCTGTCTTTTCCAACATTTTCCCCTTCTAGAAACGTGAGGCCAATCAATGTTTTGGGGCCGAGGCTCGGCTACTCCTTTACCGTTCTTCGTTTTTGTGCTTGGACAGTTACTCTGAAAACGATGGCGCTGGAGATGGCGATGGCGATACGGCTATACCGTTTGGATCGGGTCACCTACGCTCAATGCACGGTGTAGCCTGAACAGCATTTAACAAAAAAAGGAAAACAATAAAAAAAAACCTAATAGAGAACCTCACACTTAGAATAGAAGTGTGTTCACATTGTTCGATAGAAACGTTACTGTACGGCACTATCACGGTGATAGTCACTACTCAGAGCACCGCACCGCCACGGAAACACACTGGAATCTGCTGGAATCATCGCGACGCCCCATACCGGCACCAGTGTTCCAACCGTTGCTTGGTAATTTCCACTTGTGTTCTGGTGCTTCCACGGTAGTCCTCGCTTTCAACAAAACCGAGTGCAGTCCGTAGTGATGTTGTCTCGGAGGGAGGGACAATACCCGGACACTGGATGACTATGTGCTCGATGGTCTCCTCTGCTGCATTGCAAAGGATGTATTGCGTCTCTAGCCCGTCAACATAGTGAGCCCTCCAGTATCGAGTTCGTAGCGCGCCAGAACGTGCCTCCGTCAGCAAACCACTTCCTCGTGAGTTGTCGAAGAATCTTTCCTTGGCAATGTATCCCTTCCCCGTCATATACATAGTCATGGACGACTTCTTCTCGGCCGCTTTCACCCACTCTTCCGTTTCTTGCTGCCGCACCAGCTGCCGCGTACTGACTGCTGGCATTGCCGCCTGCACTTCGCCTGTGTGGTTTCCAGACATTCCGTGGGGAGGTGATATCGGTCCCGCAGGCTGCGTATGCGACGTGCCCACCTTAGTGAGCGGCTGGAAAAGATGGTGTGCACCCAGACCTGTCCCGCAGGGTTGGCACTGGGGAGGCCCCTGAAACGCTTTTCGTACTTTGCCTTAGCCACCGCTTCCCGAGCCACGAAGGGGGGACCACCCAATGTCCCCCCTGTATCGCTTCGAGCGGTGTCTGCCGGTGCACGCCCAAGGGCTATTCGGCCAGCCTCTCTTTGCCGTCTTTCCAGGTATTCCCTTGTACCAGATGAGATGCACAGCACCGCATTCCCATATGTCAGCCCTGTCACGGTTACCATCTTCCACAGCTCCCTCATCACTTCGTACCTGTTAATGGCCCACAAAGTCTGCCTACCCAAAATGCCAAGGCATCTTGTTGCCTTCATCTTCATTGCATGCTAGTGCTGCTCCAGATATCTGGGCCCTGTGTTCAAGTGCACTCCAAGGTACTCTACACTGTCTGTGGACTGTAGGGTGCTTCCTTGTAGAAACCATGTTTCTCCAACGTACCTTTTCGGTCCCCATACCATTACTCCACACTTTTGTGGATTGAACCGCAGATGGAGTGTGGCCATCGTGTCCCCACATAAGTCCAGTAGGGCCTCGAGCTCGTCCGGTGAGTGCGCCAATATAGCAATGTCGTCTGCGTACATCAGCGCTGGGACCCGCGTCGTCACCGCCTGCCCCTGCCCCATGTGCCGCAGTGTGTACCCGCGCCCTGATGCTTCCAGCCTTTGGGACACACCTACAATGTATAGCATGAAGAGCAGCGGCGACAAATCACACCCCTGCCGAAGTCCACACTCAACGTTCACAGATGCTGTCACGTGCCCCCCCCCCCCCCCCCAGTCTGCCCTGGCTGTTACACCTTCATCCATTGACCTAAGGAGATCCAGATCCTCCTCCTCAAGACCCAGCTGTTGCAGAATGGCCCGGAGTATTGTCCGATGTACACAGTCATATGCTTTCGATATGTGCAGGAACGCCACCAATAATGAGCTCTGACTCTGTTCAGCAATTTCAATACATTGTGTCAGAATAAATAAATTATCCTCAATGCGTCTGCCCGTGCGAAAGCCCATCTGGAATTCTCCCAGCACCCCTGTTAATTCTGCCCATCGTTGTACCCTTTCTCTGACCACCTGTGCAAACATCCTGTACAAAACCGGTGTCACTGCAATGGGTCTGTATTTCTTGAGATCCCTTTTGTCACCTGGGCCCTTGTACAAAGGAATCACCCTGCTGCCCTTTCATGATTCAGGGATTTCAGCTTTCACCATAATTTGCTTGAGGTCTCGAATGGTTAGGCGTGTTTCCTCACCTGCAGCATTCACTAGACTCATTAGATGCCGTCCCAGCCTGCTGCAGTGCCACCATCCATTCTAGCTGCTGCATGGTCAAGTTCTCTATCCTTGGGTACTATTCGGAGTTCTGCCTTCTGTTCTGTCTCCACGGTAGGTAGAATGAGTCTCTGTGCCTCCTCAGTATCTCCGTTCTCCTGAGATTTGTCCTGTATATTGCACAGCCATTCCTCCAGTAGCGGGAGACATGCCATTCCTTCCACATTGTTTCCTTCCGGTGTTGCACGTAACACATGCTGCTGTTCCCTGCTTTCCATCTTGCTTCATTGTCGTAACGCGATTGCAGTGGCTTCTGCTGGATGCGGCACAACACGTTCGCTTGATATAAAACGTACCTTCCTACCATGCTATTACGTGCGATGGTTGTAATTATAGGGAGCCCAAGTCATGCCTTGCATTTCCGTCCAGTACGCTATGACTTTCATGTAGAAGAAAGCCTTTATTTCTTCTGTGACATTACAGAAAGGTGGCAAGAGCAAAAGGCACAAAGGCCTGACAGAGGCTCCTGCTCCGTTCACAGATTTGGCTGCAGCGGCGAACAGGTTATTTGCACGATAAAGGCATGTGGAACATTGCCGTCTTACAACATAACACAATAGGACAGCAAATTAACACGAAGCAATAACGCATATATGCAAAAGCTGAACACAATGTACAATTCAAGTTGCTATCTTGCGTACACAAAAACGTCCATCACTCAAGAAAATACTAGGTATAATATTCGGAAATGAATGAGATTTGGGCGTATAACTTGTGAAATCAAAATTGAGAACAGCAGCAGATTTCAGGTCATTAACATGGGTAAAAAGGTTATACGAAATGATTTTTAATGATACGTCACCAACCTCAGTACACTCCAGTAATAGCACACTTTGAGAAGATTAGGGAAATTGAAAGGTAGTGAGCTATATTCAATTTTATGTTGAATTAACAATGATTTAAACGAACTCTTAGTAAGAGTATTGAATTCGGTCAATTCTGGGCGATTTAGCAAAGCTGCGATCTGATATGTAAGGTGTTGTCTGCCATAATGGGTTCTTGTCCGCGTGGTTCGAATAACTGTCCTACGTAGTGGATAGTGAGCTTGCGCGTGTGGCTCATGTGGAACGAACAGTTTATTAGCTCTTATGTGTTGTAACAATTTGTAATAATAAATCTGAGAGGACTTTAGTAGGTCATATTGCAGAAACAAAGGTTCTGAACTCAAGTGTTGCGGCTTCCCGTGATAGTTTTCGAAAAATCTGAGCACCCTTTTTTGTAAAATAATCAGTTTCTTATAATTCTGGGCATTCGTAGTGCCCCATACTAGTATACAGTACGAGAGCCTAGAGTAAAATAACGAATAATATAGCACCTTTTTTAACCACATGGGAATAATATCGCGTATCTTAAAGAAGCAACCAGTAATTTTGCTCAGATCAGCCATAAGGTTTGTAACATGAGTATTCCATGACAGATCCTCTTTAAACCATACACCTAGAAATTTGAGTGTTTGTACCTGTTCCAGTTCCGCCCCCCCGAAACTTCAGTGTAGTTTTACAATTGCGTGGTTTATTAATTGGCGCAAATAATATATACTTCGTTTTGTTAACGTTCAACTGTAACTTATTTATGTGCAACCAATTTGATAGTTGATCTAAATATGCATTAACTGAACTTTGCAACACGGTCATCGATTTGTCCGCAAAAAACACATTAGTATCATCGGCATACATTATTAGTCGTTGGGAAAATGGAATGAGAGCAAGATCATTAATATAAAGATTAAACAATAGTGGACCCAATATGGACCCTTGAGGAACACCATTTACAATTTTTAATTGCCGTGATTTCACATTATTGATTGAAACATACTGGTACCTATTTGTTAGGTAACATCGTACCAGTTTTAGTGCAACGCCACGAATACCATAATCATGCAGCTTATCTAAAAGTAGGTCATGATTCACCGAATCAAAAGCTTTCCTTAAGTCTATAAATAGGCCTATTGTGTACAGTCTTTGTTCAAAATTGTCTATGATTTCATGTTTAGCTTTCAGTAGCGCTTGCTCACACGATCTTCCTTTTCGAAATCCGTACTGTGCGTCACATAAAATATTGTATTTTGTCATGAAGGACTCAATGCGGACGTTAATTACTGTTTCAAAAACTTTAGATAATATAGGTAGCACTGAGATCGGCCGATAATTGTTGGTACTATGATCTGTTCCTCCTTTATGAATTGGACATACTCGAGCAATTTTAAGCGCATCAGGAAATATACCACATTCAAACATTGAGTTGACAACGTGGGCGATGGGAATAGAAATTATGTCTGCGATGTGTTTTACTGGAAGTGATAGTATATCGTCAATACCAGAAGCGCAGTCATTTTTGAGCTTTTTGATTATTTTTTCAACTTCAAGCGCTGTTGTAGGTGAAAAAACCAGGGAGTTTAGAAGGCTCTTTCTTTCCAGCTTCGCAGTGTTCGATAGGTCAACTGGTAAGCACATATTCACCACTACGTATAAACTGAGCATTTAGTGCTTCAGCAGCTTCTTCATCACTTAGAGTGCCCTGAGCTGACGTTACGTGTATAGTATTACTTGTATTTTTCCTATCACTTATATCATTTACAGCCTGCCAGACTTTCCTTAAGTTGTCTGAGATCCTGCAGAACAAATTTTCATAGTACTGTAGCTTTGCACGTTTTAAATCAGCATTAAGTTTATTACGATAATTTTTAAACTCGGAAAGTTTAGCCAGATCTCGGCTTTTGACAAAAGAGTGGTATAATTTGTTTTTAGTCTTTATTCGGTTCAAAAGCGTAGCAGTAACCCATGGTTTTCTATTTTTGTTTTTACGGTTCCTACTGTATTGAAGAGTAAAAGCCCGATCGTAGCAATATTTGAGCTTGTCATAAAAAAGACTGTAGGCTTTATTCGGGTCCGTGGTAGTCATCACGAATTCCCAGTTTACTCTTTCAACAAGCGAGCGAAAAGCTTCTAACGACTGTGAATTGATGCGCCGATAAGAGGAAGTACATGTTTTAGTGGCTTGGGCTTTTATCGACGGCAACCAACAGAAAACGGGCAGATGATCACTGATATCTAGTGTCAGCAGACCAGCAGAAGCGCCAAGGCAAGACACATTTGTGATGCAAACGTCAAGTAACGTGGCACTTTCTGCCGTGACCCGAGTAGGCAAGTTGATGAGGTTTTGACATGCATATGATTTAATTATGTTGTTAAATTCTCTTGCACTTACATCATTGCCTAGCATGTTAATATTCACATCACCCATAATTAAAAACATAGTACCATTGTTACTTAAATTGTTTAAAAGGTCTTCTACAAAATTGAGAAAATGTACTTTGCTGCCGCATGGCGGCCTATATATAACACAGAAGTACCCACATTTTATATGAATGACGAGGCATTCTACATTTTCATTCATGACAGTATATTCACGTTCTACGTCATACTGAATCTGTCTTTTCACATACATGGCAAGACCCCCCCCCCCCCCCGCGGCAATTTTTTCGTGTTAGTCCTTCATACGTATATCCATCAAATTGTGGTGGGCTATCTCTTTCAGATAACCAAGTTTCTGAGAAGCATAATATATCAAATTTGCATTTGACATTTCCAAGCACTTCCTGCAAACTTCCCTGTTTATTTTTCATACTTCGTGCGTTCAGATGAAACACGGACATATATTTTTGACAAACTGTATCACCATAGCAGGCATTGAAAGAGGCATAATCATGGTAGGAACAAACATTATCAGTGGAACATGTCCCGTCTGCAGCTGTACTACTACTATACGGGCTGGAAGTACAGGCGCGCGACGAATCCATCCTCATGATTCTTGCGCTTAAAAGCACCAACCGAAGTTATCGAGGCGCTTCAGGGATTACGTCAAGCCTGCCAAATCGCGCTCATTTCGGATGACCATTGCACGTTCACCGCTCTTCTTTCGCACCAGTACCTTTCCATTTGTGTGCCAGACAAACGCGTATCCAGCACTTTTTGCCCGATCCTTAGTTGCAGACAATAGTTCGCGAGACAGGCGAGTCATATTCTCACAGATGTACACACTGCCATTTTCTTTCCTTAATTCTTTTTTGTTTGCGAGCCATGAGTCACGCTGTTCCTGACTTCTAAAGCGAACAATAATCCCACGAGTCTTCCCCGGTTTCGCCGCAAGTCTATGCACAGCTGTCACATCTTCCATCGTAATGTGCGGTTGACGGATCTTGTCTGCAATTCCGTTCAACTTTCCCAACAAACTTTCGTTTTCTGTTTCCTGTACACCATGCACTTCTATGTTCAGACGTCGGCTACGCCATTCCAAGCTATCCACATCTAGCCTGAGTTGATCCACATCTTTGTAGCTGGCCTTTTCAAGGATGCCAAGCCGTTTTTCCAATTGTTTGGTTGATTGTTCTTGAGCCAGTAGACGCGTTTGAAACTGATCAAACTTGTCTGAGATCACCTGAATTGACTCTTCAATTGTCTGAATTTTTCCGGGGAGGCTAAGAAGGGAATCAAGCTTGCTTTCAATGGTATACATGCGCGTACATACCTCTTTTTCATATTTCGAGCCTTCCACAGCAGTTCCGCTTCTGCTATTGTCTCCCTTGCAGGTATCACATTTCCAACTTTTTCTAGTGCCGTCCCGCCTAGATCCAAACTGCTCCTCCGACACTCCTGAGCATTCCCCAAAATGAAACTTAAACTTACACTCGACACAGGTTATGAAAAGCCCATTCTCAGGAAGCTGTAGTCTACATACACAACACCGCGACATTGCAATTATCTCACTTGTTCAAATAACGTAGTGTGAGTCCTATGGCGGCAGCAGCAGTAACACAGGTCTCAAGAAAAGGTAACTAACCTGTAAGTATAGCAAGGACAAACTCAGACGATGTGTGGCCGTCGTTGCCGCTGCTGCCAAATGCCAGGCAACGCCTCGTCAGTGTTGCGCTCGCCGCTCGGTCACATGCGATGGTTGATGCACCATGCAGCTACTCTGGCCGGAATGGATTTCCAGTTGCGGTGAAGGGGTAGTCACATAGAAGGCAGTCACGTACGGCAGTCACGGCAGCGTAGCGTTTGTGTCCCTCGAAGAATCAGGCAGCAATTTGTCGGACAACTTGAAATGTAGCACGGACGAACTCAAACGACGTGTTGACTGTCGGTGCCGCTGCCGCCAAATGCCAAGCAACGCCCCCCAGTCAGTGTTGTGCTCGCCGCTCGGTCACATGCGTAGGTTGATGCACCATGCAGCTACTCTGACCGGAATGGATTTCCAGTTGCGTTGAAGGGGTAGTCACATAGAAGGCAGTCACGTACGGCAGTCACGGCAGCGTAGCGTTTGTGTCCCTCGAAGAATCAGGCAGCAATTTGTCGGACAACTTGAAATGTAGCACGGACGAACTCAAACGACGTGTTGACTGTCGGTGCCGCTGCCGCCAAAAAATATACATTCCAGCCCACTGGCTGGAATGTATATCATTCCAGCCAGTGGGCTGCGCCAAACACTTCGCAGGGGTGTTTACTGCTATAACAATGTCAATTTGCGTCATCGTTAAAGTTCATCGTAGCGGTAGTTGTAGTAATGACGCTTATTCAGCCAAATTTAGAGGCGGAGCATTTCCACCGCCTGCGCGACCAGTTGACGCTGTTCTTTTCCTCCTTCGGCGCCTATGCAGTCGAGCCAGGTGGCGATGGAATAGGAAGGGGGGAGGATAAGAGCCGGCTTTTTGTGCAGTTCGGCAGTAGAAAAGGCAGTGTCAAAGGTCTGCATACACAGAAGGGCAATTGCGACAGCAGGTGTCAGACCTATAATAACAAGAAAAAAGTGAGAAGGCGTTCATTTGTACGTGCCGTAGAATTCGAGCCTCTAGAACAGTGAGTGAGGACTGAAGGGGAGTGTAGAGACGCTCGTCGAGTCGGAGCTAGATGTATACACCCTCAGTAGTACACCGCAGGGAGGTCTTCCCAGCGTTCTGAATGGAGCTCCCACTGTTTTCCGAAGGTGTGGGCCAGGGAATGGACCGTGCCCGGTGCATTATATCGCGGGCGAGCCGGTGAGCCAGCTCATTGCCGTCTGTTCCTCAATGCCCAGGAACCCAGCTGAGGACAAAAATGTAAGGTTGGAGTGCAGAGACCACTCACTCGACCTCCTACTGTGGGGAAGAGGATAAAGTGCGGTTGTGTATGTGACCGATGACGGCGTAAGAACCAGCGTATACCGTGTACTCGGGGATAGAAGGGAAGAAGCAGAATGACTGTAGTGCATGAACAATGGAAAGCACTTCGAGTGACAGTACATCTGGCGGATCGTATATTTCATTATCTAGGAATGCTGCGATCGTATGGGCCCACTCTCCTGCCCGTGCGATCTTGCGTTGATTTCTTGCGTTGTTCAAAAGACGAAAAGATGGTCGAACTTGGACAAATGAAAATTGTAACATAGGTTGCCGAATAATTATATCCCAAGCGTTTACAGTGAAAGCATCAATACGACACATAGACGGCTGTGTCATCTATGTTTTTGTGCATGTCGCATGTGCATATTATTGGTCACATGTCGCATGTGCAAAGGAACACATTCTAGAATATTTTAACCCAAAAATATGGTACTCGGTTTTTACTGGACTTCTCAAAGGCTTGCGACCTCATTAACCATAAAATTATCCTACAAAATATAGATAATTACGGTATAAGAGGCATCGCGCACAAATTATTCTTGTCTTCCTCGCAACACCGCACTCAATTCGTCGTAATCGAAGGCAAACATTCCGCAATATAATTCATTAAAACAAGCGTCCCACAAGGAAGAATCCTGGGACCATTTCTGTTTATACTGAATATTAATAAGGTAGTCCCTGTTGATGAATCAGCCATTTACAATATATACGAAGATACGAGTTTATTTTTCTCAAGCAAATGTCGCAGCGATCTAGGTTGTCGAGCGAAGTGTCTGAAATTATTGTATGCACCCAAGTAAACTCTCTAAAACGAAACACAAATAGTATTAAGGCTGTTTTAAATGCGAAGCATTTTTTGCGTACTGCAAGCACTTTGGCGTTTCTATCGACGTGTCTATCTGTCTAGCCGCCTATGTCTGGGCGCTCTCATGATCGCCTCCTTAACTTGAGGTCGACCAAAGTTTGTATGGGAGGGTAAGAGGATTTGACGAATATGTCTGGCTGGCCATGACTTGAATAACGTGGAAGTCCCGTCGCGCACGTCGTCAAACTCATTTCTCCAGACACGTGTGGCTCATGCCCGTATACGAGCCGCAGTATGCGGGTATGCGCCGCAGGTGTTTGACAATATATATTTACTCAGGAACGGCGGGGACGGACATCAGTAATTCAAATGCGAGAGCGTTAAGAAAAACTGACAATGGCAGCGTTGACCCGACGAATGCAAATAGAAATCAGAGTCGCAGCAGGAATCGAACCCAAGCAATCTGCGCGGCAATCAAGTATTCTACCATAGAGCCACGTCAGGTCTCGAAACTGCTTTGGAAAAAGACCCTATGCTGGCGGACTGTTGGTGAAACGTCACTTGTGTGTGAAGTGCTCGCTATCTAATTTTCCAAACATATCCTACGTACTTCTATGATGAAGGAGTCATCTGGGGTCAACGTCAATAGTATAGTTAAGCGCTATCCACTGTAGTTGGTTTACGTAGCACTATCCAGGGCTACTATTCTCGTAATCACAAGCGCTACATATCAGCCTACCGCTTCTGGTATCATTACGCAACTGTAAACAAATGGATATATGAAACAAATGCGACTGTTCAACATATATCTGTGCGTACAACGTTTGTAAGTATCTTTAGCGTCATTTCATAACGTTTCGCTGAAAAAAAAATTACAACCTAGTGACCTTACTTCCGCATGCTTCGCATAACACCGATTCCCACGGTACTTGAGATCTGCCAAATTTTATTTCATCCCCTCCACACAGAAATTCGGTTTCCCCATTATTTCGGTAAATAACTCGGAAACCTGTAGTTGTGAGAATTTTTCAACCATTAGACGTGTATTTTTCACAAGACATGACATAGGATAATCACGTGAACCATATTATCACTAAGCTCTCTGGGACCATGGGCGTTATGCACCGCCAGTGCTACTACTGTCCTGTTTCCGTTAACATGCTCATTATAACTCATCTTCTTTATTGAATTATGTCGTTCTTGCATGGTCCACAGCGACAACTGTGAACATTAGCAAACTTACCGTCTTGCAGAAAAAAAAAGCTTTGCGTCTAGCCTGTAAAGTACCATATCGCTGCCACACAACAGAATTATTTAAGAATCCATGCATCGCCACGAAGTGAATCATGACAGGTGGGCGAAGCTCTGGGTATCGTATGGATGAGTAACCGTACATTACCCGAGCGTTGCCCTATAAAATGCACATTGAATAACATAAAGTGACATAAAGAGTCGACGACAAAGCTAGGTCGTAAGGTCCATAATGTCTACGTTGAAGTCGCCGACTAATATGAAGAATTTGTGCTTGTAGGTGATTTATATTGTTTAGTCTCAATTATGATTGATATTAGTCTATTGTTAAACCTTTTTTTGTGTCTCACTATCGCACGCTACCCAAGCGTGCCCGAGCGTCGCCCCATATAATGTAGCCGTGACAACGGACACCGAACAAGCCTCGCCCTTAAGGTGCTTCGCCCCTAAAACTTCCGCATCAGTCAGGTTGCATCAATCCATGATTACAATCTAAGTCGTCTTTATTGGTTCAGTTTAGTGAAAAATAATAATACGATTGCAAGAATAGCAAGGTTAGAGAAAAATTTCCCTGCTTATAACGTACGTCAATCTGAAGTGTGTTACATATAGAAATGTAGAGCAAATTACGGAAATAAAATATCGAAATTTTAACGCCCTACACTTCTAAACCGCATAACTAGGGAACATAACATTAACAGGTTCTAGTGTATCACCAAAACAACTGCGTTTAGTGTTTGCATAATGATGTGATGTGGCAACTACTTTTTTCTATGCCTGCATTGCAATCTTTTTTAACCACATTATGAAACATACTCTAGTTTTATTAGGTTGCACTTAGCCGCACGATTCTGCGCTGCCTGGTGTACTAGGGGGTCAGGGCTACTCAAGCTGTTCTAACAGTTTTTACCTCACCTCCTTGTATCATGTTCTCGTTGCCGAACATATTTCAATTTCAGCTGTTTATTTTTTTACCTATATGCGCACGCACGACATTTCGTTAAAGATTTGAAAAGTTGAAAAGTTGAAAGTTCACATTGCATCAGACGTCTCAAAAGCGTTCAACTTACAAACAGTCAACTCGGGCGCCATATATGTGCGAATGTATCACCACTTGCTTGTAATCATACCATCACGCTCAGAAATAAAGTTCTAATATGTCATGTTTTACGGGCTCGTATCCCAGCGAAAGTTGTGGGTTCGAATCCCACCTACAAAAAGGATGGTGTTTCGTCCCATTAACTGCGTTCAATTTAGGTCATAAGCATTAAAGTATGTTTAAAAAACACACATTTTCCACATGCTTTCCGTGGTTTAATTGGACGTCGGTTTCATTGGTTGGGATCAACTTGTTTTATTCTTAAATCAGAATGGTTCGAAATTGCGTAAAATCGTTTTGCCCAAGCATATGCAAACATGATTATAATTTTCTAGCCTATATCAGACACGGAGAAACCCTGCGTACATTGTTTTTCAGAGGAATACTTTCAGTCATATTTTCTCTGTTATCTAGCGTGCAGAGCGTAAAGATTGAGGACCTTGACAGCAAGTGCTTGCTACTGACTTCACTTAAACGAATTTCAAGGGGCACCAGGGAAAGTTCCTTAAGGCGATAGTTCGCTGGACTGAAGCAGCTACGTTGCAACTTGTTATCAGTAGCTAAAGAAAACATCAGTTGTTGAAATGAAATTTGAAACCCTTTATGTGCCCACTTATTTGAATTTGAATATGTGCTTATATAGCATGTTTTGAAAATGGCAATAATGTTTTGCTGCACTCGAGCATTTCGGACCTGAGTAGTTATTGAGTCACTGTGTCCAAGCTCACAAACCTCCTGCGCCAAGCAATCTGCTGGGCAGCGAATGACTTTCCTCTTTCCAAGTACATAAGCGTTTCTATAGCTGCAATTCCTGGTACTTCCTCTACAAGGGCTACTTATTTCTCCTCCTTTTCTTCTTTCTGAAGTAGGACGTTGCTACAATCTTCTGTAGTCAAAGGGGCGCATGTCACAATGCGAGTCACAGTTGACATAGTCCTCCCAATGCAAAGCGCTGTCTGTACCCACTCTTCTCGACAATTTCTGATCAATATGACATGAAAGGCGCTGGATGGAGGTATCATAACTTATGTCCCATAGAACCCAAGTCGCTCTCCACGAATATCGCTAAATTTAAAAGCGTTAGCAATGGGTCCAAAGGCGCTTCGGCAGGGAACTTAAAATGGAGTTCGTACAATTGAATGCTTCGTTTAACTGACGTTCGTTCAAGATGCATTTTATTGTAATATGCATTGCAAAGCAGAAATCTATAATATTGATGCTTAAATGCTGTTATTTCTGCTTCTTTCAGTTTCTGTGCACGGAAGAGCCAATATGGTTATATAACAGCAGCGCAAGAATTGATCGCCAATGCGAAGTCGATCAAAAGGAGTCCATGAGCCATGTTTCAATAATGTTTCTGCGATCATATTACTCAAGCAGGAATGAAGTATTCGAAACTTGTTATTGTAATTTAATGTTTGATTTACACGGGTCGTTATCTTCACAGGGTATCCGTCCATATAGAGGGAACATTTGACTCACAAGATAACAGGCGCATGTATATTGAGGTTCCAAGCACGGCAAAAGGTAAGTCTCCATGAGTACTTTGATTTATATGTATTGCAGGGTCTCTCTGTAAAGGAGCAGGACTCATTTATTCCCACAAAAATGTGGTAAAGGATGGGGGAAGTTACTGCTCTGGTTTGGTAGTGGGGGGCGGGGGGGGGGGGGGGGGTGTCTTAGGCTACCAAGCGCACCAGTCGCCAGTCTTTTTTTAGCGTTCAAGGAGTGTACATAAAGTTTAAGGTAACCACTTTCATGGTGGCCTGCCATTTCCGTCAATGTATGGTTTAGTAGAGCAACGTTGTACGGTAATATTTTGAGTCAAACCTAGGTAAAACTGAGAATAAGACCCATGACATGATCAAGACTGTTTATCGTAGTGTACCATGGGCTGATTAATAGTTTGGGAGTGGAACAAATTGTTTTACGACAGAAGAGAGCAAGTTCAAAATGATCAATGGCCAGGACGCCCTTCAACGGCAAAAATGTCACAAGGCGCCGAGGCTCACCACCTTTGCTGCCGTGGACTTCCTGACGGAACATCGGCTTCACACAGCTTCCCTAGCCGTTCTGCAGCCGAGATGTCGCAATTTCAAACTCCCTCCTCTTCTCCCGCGACTGAAAAGCGTGATCAAATGACGGCACCGCGGCTTGGTGTAGCCCCTATTCAATAGGTCGTAACGAGACAGCCGAAGAGCTGTGTCGTTACGATCCGAAGAGCTTTCTTAGATTTTGAAAAAAAAGCTTTCCAATAAGGCTCCTCATTCTCTTCTTTTGTAAAAACTATCACACCTAAACATCAATTCACTTCTTCGAACTAACTGGATCGGGTCTTTCATCCCCTAACCGAAAACAGTTCATACATGCTAAAACCTAAACACATCATCTGCTTTTCCCCGTTCTGCCTGGTTTACTCTCCGGAGACTGTTCTTGGGCCGTTCCTATTTCCAATCTATATTATTGACCTGCTATCTACAGTAGCATCTCTAATACGTCTTTTTGTAGGTGATCCTGTCCTTGCGCCATCCTATCTATAACCCCTCTGACGTCTCTTCGTTTCAGGAAAGAGTCTTTTATATTGAAGACTGCTGCGCTGCATGGCTCATCTCCCTTGAACACCAGTACGAGTGCGCATATTTCATTCCATCGTCGGACCTAATTACATACCCTTGCAGTACATTATTGAGAACTGTGCTATATCGAACATTCATTTATTTAAGTAATTTATTAATTCATCTAACAAAACGCTGGGTTATCTTCGCCGTAATCTCTTCATGGCAGAATCCACACGTAAAATTTCTTGCCTACCAAACGCCTGTGGACCTGAATTTCAATGTGCTTGTGCTATCTTTCACCCCTACCAGCTTAATCTCACTAAAGCTGTCTAATCTGTCCAGAACCGTTCTGCTAGGACTTATTCTTTCAGATTACTCATATCCCGCTAGCGTTATGTCACTAAAATCTAAACAAGAACTAGTATTCTTCGCTCTCGTCGTCGCATCTCTCACTTATGCTTCTGTCACAGGTTCTTTCCCTTCATACCTCGTAATGGCCAAATGATTCGATTGGCTTATCATGCTCCTCAAATAGGCCATCTGAACACAGTAAAGAAAAGCGAGCACGCACCACTACTTTACTGCTGTCCTTCATCGGACCGAACTGTCCAAGACTCGGAATGGCCTTGAGCGCGCTTTCAATCTACGACCGAGTGCCTAGACTAATCGTTGTAGGCTTCTTATCTTTGTAAAATATTTTTTTGTGAATTCATCATCACTGCCGCCTTTTAGATGCGAAGCAGCTTAAGGCGAAGTTCAATCCGGTGGTGGTAGTGGTGGTGGTGGTGTGCGTTCTGACCACCCTTACTGCGCATGCGCAAACTCTTTCAAAAAAATAAAAAAGCTCCTCTCCCCCTCTCTCTCGTCTAGGCATCCCTCCCCACGGCGACCACACTCTTACTGCGCATGCGCGTCCCCTCCCTCTCTCCCCTCCTGTGCTCCCCCCCTCTCTTCTCTAGGCATCCCTTCCAGCGGCGTCCACACCCCCCACTGTGCATGCTCTTCACAAGTTCACAAGTTGCAACTTCACAAGTTGATCAGCTCTTCCGCAGATCAACTTTTGAAAAAAAAATTATCTTCATGTTTCGAATGGACCTCCACATCAGCTATTTCTTCAGCAACACAAGCAAGGTCAGCGCAGGCAAGCACACGAAATTAAACGACTACAGCGAATCCTCCGGCAAACACAACAACGAACGAAAACTTTATCGAAAGCGCTATTCACGACTGAAAGGACAATGTCGTAAAGCATCATCATCATCATCAGCCTGTCTACGCCCACTGCAGGGCAAAGGCCTCTCCCATGTTTTCGCCAATCAACCCGGTCCTGTGCTTTCTGCTGCCACGTTATACCTGCAAACTTCTTAATCTCATCTACCCACCTAATTTTCTGTCTCCTCCTCACGCGTTTGCCATCTCTTGGAATCCAGTCAGTTACCCTTAATGACCAGCGGTTATCCTGCCGACGTGCTACGTGCCCGGGCCATATCCAATTTCTTCTTCTTGATTTCAACTATGATATCCTTAACCCCCCGTTTGTTCCCTGACCCACTCTGCTCTCTTCATATCTCTTGAGGTTACACAAAGAGGGTTCAACTTAAAACTGACTACAAAGACTTACAAAGAGGGTTCAACTTAAACTGAGGACGACGCAGCGAGCGATGGAAAGGAAAATGATAGGGTCGTAAAGCAAGCCTTTTCAAGCAAAGATGAATTCAGGATGTCCTCGCGCCCCTCGAATAATCCCCTGCGATGCGGTAGAAGGTTCTGTTACTGCACTGGTACAACGCCGCGCCCCAGGGTATATTTAGTAGAACGCAAGTGCTGCTCAATATTAGGAAATGTAGTGCCGAAGCTTTTACCATACATCGCAATATCGGAGGCTATGAGGCTGAAGGTACATTTAATAGAAAGAATGGATAAGTTGTGAGCAACACAAAGTACCACATATTGAGATTTTTAAAAGGTGCATTTCACTAGAGCTTTTGTTTGTGTGCGAAATCATCTGCACTGACTCCAACGTTGTGCCTCTCTTTCAGCGAATTGTGCCGAAGATTACTGAAGAAATGATGTATATGAGCAAGAAATTGAGGTGTGCGGTTTTTAAATATACAACAGTTCCAGGTTAGTTATATGCGTTGTACATTTTTGAAGCAGTAAAGGCACGCAAATTTATCTCAAAGCTACATCGTTGCATGAAGGTCCTTGAATACATTTATACTGGTCGTGAAATTTCCTCTTAACTATATGGGTGATATAGCATGAACTGTAGCCGCATCGAGGCGTTTCGTAGCTAGCTGGCAACGCTAAAAGCGTTCTGGACACTCCATTGGCTATAATACACGCTTGGATAGACGTTATAGAGGCTATATTAAACGCTATGGGCCATGTAAAGTGCAGGCTCATAGCATGCATATATATATATATATATATATATATATAGTCAAGAAATGAAGGAGCACACTTAGAAAATTGAATATTTTGTACTGGTTTACGTTTCGGCCGTGGCACGGCCTTCGTCAGAATATATATATATATATATATATATATATATATATATATATATATATATATATATATATATATATCGACTGATCTATCACTCCGGGGAAAAAAGCTTCCCCATCTTCCGCTAAACGAAACCCTGTGTGGATGCGAAGAAGCGGGGAGATGGCTGGCTTGAGCGGGAGAAACGCTGCCGCTGTCGTTTCGCGACAGCGGCCCGGGCGCTCATCGCGGCGCTGCACAGGAGAGAGAATGACGCGCGCGCGCTCCATCATTTTTATACCGCGGAACTACCGTGGCGCCCCCCAGCGGAGTATGCAGCTGTCGCACCACCTGTCGTGCGTGCCGCTCCGTAGAGTAGAGGATAGGATTCCTAGAGGAGAGAACGGGGGGGGGACCGTAGGAGAGGAAAGAGAGGGGGGAGAGGACGCGCATGCGCTGTGGGGGGTGTGGGAGGCGGGGGAGCCGCTCCCTAGAGTAGAGGATTCCTAGAGTAAAGAAAGGGGGGTGAGCGTAGGAGAGGAGAGAGAGGGGGGAGAGAACGCGCATGCACTCTGGAGGTGTGGGACGCGGGAAGGAGGGACGGACAAAGCCCCTGCAAGCACATGCAAGCATGATCAAGGAATGGAGTCAACGTGGGCGACAGACACCACCGGTAGTGCGTGTTATTCTTTGCTTGCACCCATCACATGCCAAGCCATTGCTAAGCAGCCACTCTGTGCCCTCGGCTATCACTCTGATAAGTGTGGTGGTGGTTGACGGCCTTATTGTACTACAGTGTTCAGGTTCGCATAGTGGGTGCTTCCCTACTTCATGAAAGTGGCCGGACGCGGGACGCCGGACGCGGGACCGCATCTAAAGAAGGGGGGCCACTGGAGGGGTGAACGCCATTTGCGCGGTGTTTGATGCCTATGCTTGTATTTCTTTCACATGAAGGTGTGTCTGCACGTGGTGAAATTGATGGTTACCAATCCGCACATAGCAGAAATGCCTAACTACTGATTGTGCGATGCTGCCGCTCCGGATATATGAGCGTCGACGAAAAGATTTTAATCTCTTTACAAGCTTACACGTCACACGCCTTCAACTGATTATCGCTGCGGCGCTAAACCTGAATGAACGCAAAAATGCACCTTCTGGCTGGTATGGACTCATCGGTGCCAAACAATTTTTATATGGAAATACAAGAAAGAGAAAAGTTTATTGAACTACAGAGGAGTTAAACCGGCGTATATAAATGGCTGACATCCTACATAGATTGAGCAATGGAGGCGGGGATAGGAAGACTTTATAGACACTGTGCTGTCCGATGACACCGCACATTGAGTGGAATATTACGCTTGATTTTAAAAAATGTGCCCTATGATATGAACCTCAATTTTGAGGGCGTATTTTCAATATACTGTCGATGCCGAATTGCAATAATCTCTTTAAAAAACATATCTCGCGCAAAGATTTTTTTCGTTCCGTACGTCGCCTCCCGTTCTCTGAGGCTCAAAGTCCGTTATTGGAGGCGACGTTGTTGAACGAGGTATGTAACAAGAACACGCGCCCACTACGTTCCGACGTGCTTCAATGAACTACCCCGCAGAATTTCTCGCATTACAACAAAATAGAAATTAAACGAACTCTTACGGCGTATTTCTTCATAAAATTTCATGTGTTTTTGGACACTGTCATTTTCTGTAAATAATGTATAATGGTCATAACTGTTGTCTGTATGCCTTGTTACCGCTAACCTAATGCGCAAGTTTCTTTTTTTGTCTTATCTTTCCTTTTATGCCATGAATTACTACAATGCAATGCCCTTGGTTTGTTTTGCTGCCTGCCAGGTTCTGCTACTCACGCCACCGAGTAGCTCTGGCAGGCCTAGCCACATGTACTGCTTATTTAAAAAAAATAATAATAAAAAAAAATTATTATTATTATTAATATTATTATTATTGCTTTTATAATTATTATTATCATATTAAATGTGAAGCATTTCTTTGCGTACTGCAGGTACTTCTAGCGTGTCTGACTATCTATCTATCTATCTAGCTGTCTACATCTGGGTGCTCTCGTAATCACCCCCTTAACTTGGGGTAAACCAAAATTAGTAAGGGAGGGCAAAATGGTTTGATGAATATGACTCGCTGGTCATGACGTGAATAATGTTACAATCCCGTCGCGTACGTCGTCAAACCCTCTCCGCCAGACATGTGTGGCACATACCCGTATATTGCGGGCGGGTATGTGCCACAGGTATGCGCCACAGGTGACTGACAGTTCATATCTACCCAGGAACGGCGAGAACAGACATAGGTAATTTTAACGCGGGAGCGTTAAAAAAAGCTGACATCGGCATCGTTGATCCGATGAATGCAAACAATAAATGCCAGGGTCCCAGCAGGAATCGAGCCCCCCGCATTCTGCGTGGCAATCAAGTATTCTAGCACATAGCCATACGAGGTCTCAGAACTGCTTTTCAAATAGACCCTTATGTTCGTGAAACGCCAGTTTTGGTTGCAGGGCTGGCTATCCAATTTAATAAACATTACACATGTACTGCTATGATACAGCCATCACGTCGGGTTAACGTCAATTGTACTTAAGTGCCATCCACTGAAGTTGATTTATGTGGCAGTCTCCAGGGCTGCCATCCTCGCGAGCACCAGCGCTACATATCAGCTCACCACTTCTGGTGTTGCTAATACTAATGTTGCTGCTACCCTCGTTGCGCAATTGTAAATAACTGGTTATATGAAACATATGCGACTGTTCAACATGTGTCTGTGCGTGCAACATTTACACATATTTGTAGCGTCATTTCGTAACGCTTCGCTATATAAAAAAATTACAACACAGTCACCTTCCCACCGCATGTTTCGCATAACGTCGAGTTCCAAGGTACGTGGGATCCACCGAATTTTATTGCGATAGCAATTATATGGACACTCTAAGCTGGTTTTCGCCGTCGGCGTTGGCGTCGGCGGCCGTCATGTCCCGTATATGTATATATATATATATATATATATATATATATATATATATATATATATTTATAAAAACCTCAAAGAAAAATAATTCACAAAAATGTTTCCGACGCGCGGCATCGAACCAGGGACCTCTTGCTCTGCAGCGCGCGGCGCTAACCGCTCAGCCACGAAGGCGAACGTCCTTCAACGTTCAAACGGCGAGCTATTTATATAGAGCGAGTTTTCAGCGTGTTTTCAGCATTACCAGCGAGATGGCGCATAGGCCGCACTCGGCGGGGCTTAGCTGGGCCACGGCCGGTGTAGAGGCGCGCGCTCGCTCCCTCCTTTTTACGGCCTGAGCAGCCACCACGAGTACAACGGAGTTCTTTCTATACAGTGCCGACGGCGCGCTCCGCGTGAGGGCGTCGTGAGCTAACCCTTCAAATGGCGTTTGGCCGCATACGCTTCGTCTTTAAAGCAGCTGTTGCCGGCCGCTTTCGCGTGCTAATTAATTTTTTCGCTCATAGGAAGCGGTGAGAGTAGTAGAGGTACATGTGGGGACAGTCTGGCTTTCTCGGCATTCATGCACTCGGCAAATGGAGACGCACACACAAGGCTACCAGAATTTTTTAAAGGCTCGACCAGATTATATTCAATGAATTCGAAAATGCTTGGGGCCCAGATTTAAGTGCACGTTAAAGAACCCCATGTGGTTGAAATTTCTGGGCCGCCTCCACTACGGTGTCCGTCATAATCATATTGTAGGTTTGGCACGTTAAACCACAACAATTATGATTGTCGCCTCATTATGCCGCAAACACATCAGTGAATGCAGATGAAGTGGAGTCACAAAGAAACATGCGCGAGGAAACAGATTGCCATCGTTTTACGCAGTAAATCCTAACTCTTTGGTTGACAATGGTATGGACGGCATGCTGATGCATATATAACCGAGTGCGTCCTTTTGCTCAGTTCTACAATGATACGTGAAATCTGATCCTTATGGCGAGCCACTCACTCGTGTGGTTCCTCATGTTGTTTTCCTCTGTGTGGCTCATAGTTATTGCAGGGGATCGGCCGAGTAATGGGTGAATTTTCTCAATATTTTCCGTAGTGTAGCATTCGTAGAAGCTACAGTTCAAAATATTCATCCCATTTCTTGGAGTTGCAGAAAACGAAAAACAAAAAAAACATGCTTGGTTATAAACTCGTCGATGCTTCCCCGAGCAACAGAAGCGGGTGCGTCAGTTCTTTATTTTAGGGGCGAAGCTCCTTATGGTGTGGGTCTGTCCCTCCTCTGTAGTATGTAGTAGTAGTAGTAGTAGTAGTAGTAGTAGTAGTAGTAGTAGTAGGTAGCCACGTATAGTGGGATGTACCCACTAAACGTGATAAAGAGGACGTGAATAAGCGCGTTCCAGTATAGTGGAATGTACCCACTACACGTGATACAGATGACGATGACGCTGATGACCATGAAGTATAAGCGCGTTCCAGACCACACATTCTCTTTCTGCCATGGATGAAAACGATCGTGAACGCCCTCTCGCCCTCGAAATGCAAAACGGCAACGCCGACAACAAACGTTCTCCTGAGCTTAACGTCATATATGAGGAAAACAAAATCAGGGGAACCCCCTCCTTGTGGTCTGTAGAGCTCTTGAACAAAATCATCATCTACCCCACATGTAAATAATGAAACATTGTGTATATACTGTATGTATAATCACACCACACCCCCCGCGTTTGTGCGTCAGGTCTCTGTATGATGATCGAGTGGGCAAAATTTACGGGGATTGACGGTTTACCAGATTACCTCCGGAGCTTCGCCCACTGATCATTATTCACTTCGTGGATATGGCGTGATTTTTTTCCTCTTTGTCTCCGGCGTGCATTATTTCACCTTGAGATTCTTCTTCTTCTTATTCTTCTCATGTCTTTACCTGCAAACCCATCTTCTTTTCCTTCTTATTTCTATGCTTCAGTGCCTGTCTTAGACTGCATCAGTACCTGCTATTTCATGTTATGTTTAGCTGGTGTTTTTCTATTTCGAACAGTTTATTATTATTATTATTATTATTATTATTATTATTATTATTATTATTATTATTATTATTATTATTATTTTTGCTACTGTGATTTTCACTTAGAGATAAGTGCAAAACACAGTGGCCGTCCCCTTTGACTTTAAACTTTTTGCAGTATTTATTTATTATGATGGCTTCCACAAAAAAGTACAAATTTTATTATTTTCAAGTGCCACGACGGCCGGCGTGTGTATTTGAAATAAATGTTTTATAAACCATTTTTCTAACAAAAAAAATAAGTTTTACGTCATTTTTTCTGCCGATCGGTGATCACGCGGCTGAGCCTTCTGAGTGCAAACACACAATCGCACATGCGCTTCAAATACAATATTCAGCCTCTTACTCATTTCTCGATGCTATAGAAAAAAATGTTTTGTTATAACCACGACGATGCTTTCCCAAGCAACATAAACGGGCAGATCAGCGGCTTGTGCCTCGCCATGCGAAAAGTGGAAATCACCGGGGTTATCTTATATGCTTGCCATCATGTTCCCATCGCATTGGTACCATGGAGTGACTTCAAAAGGGACCACGGCAAGTTCGAAGCCGAGAATTCCCTGCGCGCGCTAGTCTCCACAGCTGCCGGCGGCGGGTTGGCTCGGAGCGCCCCCGCCAAGCTGCGGCGATAGGTTGCAACAACCCCCCGTGCGCAGGCCGTAAAGGAAGGAGCGAGCGCGCGCCTCCAGACCGGCCGTGGCTGGGCGGGGCTTACCCGTTCGTCGCGACGCGCACTCTCAGGCGCTCCTAGCTCTCCGGCGCGCACTTTACCCGAAGGGAACGGGGGGAAGGGGTGGGGGGTAGATGCCCGTGCGTGCGCGCGCTTATCTCGCGGTAGCGTTGTAGTTACCAGGCGCGCGAAGGTCACATCGCTCGCTGCAGTCCCCCCCGTTTGCGAAAAGCGCACGCTTTTCAAACACAGCGAAGTAACAACTGTGACACTTGTTAATTCGCGCTCGTCTGTACCTGCGAATACGTTTCGTGCGTCGTTTTTGTTTGAGCAGCGCGTTAAGTGCCGAGCTGTGAATGTTTTTAGTTCGCTCTCGTCCTGTGCGTGTTGTTTTCGTGCGTCATGTGTGCGTGAGCAACGCGCTGCACGTTTCGACCTGCTTGCAATTCGTCGCTTGAAATTCCAATTTGTTGCTGTCGCATTCATTGCTTCGCCTTGTGGCGAAACTGTGACTTTTTTTGTTGCGATTATTATTATTATTATTATTATTATTATTATTATTATTATTATTATTATTATTATTATTATTATTATTATCGTACAATAATGACTTCTAATGAAAGTGACGGCTGTTCAGCCTGATTTTATATATCACAAAATATGCTCGTCAGTGCCGTATTCAGTGGGTCCACTTTTCTGGGTTGAATGAAGCTAGTCACGCGTAGTAATTAGTGAAAGTAGCCAAAGCAAAATATTGTCGTTAAGGTCCACGGCCTACCTTCAAATACATTAGATACTCTACTTGCTATATACACTGTCGGAACACAATGGCATCTTTTCACAAACAATCGAATGATATTTTATAACCAACTTGAATGCAACCACCATGTTCTGTAAAGTGCCATTAACTACAGAGACACAACTTTCTTTTCTTTTTAGGTCGTGGAATTACATATGACCTCAGAGTCCGAAACTCCTCAATAACGCGGGGTCCTAGCAACGGATGTATAAAAAAATTTGACAACCTCGCCAAAAATTATTTTGCTGTATACCAGCCAAACTGTCAGAATATACTTCTCGAAAAGACTAAACCAAAATTTACCATCAACGGAAAGGAAAAACCGAAAAACGAACACCTTCGTTAGAGTTTTCTCACCCCCTGCGTGTTTCTGTTGCCCCATTAGAGTAAGCTTTGAACCTGAACAATTAAGACCTGCGAGTGCCTCGCCATTGCATTGTCTGTAATATCGCTTCCACTATGCCGCATAAAAAAATTCTCCACATATTACTTGAAGAGAAATAAAGAGGTATTATTAACTTTTTATTGTATTTATTGGTACTGCAAGCCCTACCAGTGTTTTAGCAGAGTGGAATACTGTGCATGAAACAAAATACAACATAATGGCCCTCATAATATACGTACATGCAAAGGTTACAGTAAAAAAAAAACAATTGAAAAACACGAATTCAGGTTCTGTCATTAAACAAAGCATTTATCAAATGCGCAAATAAAATAGAGGAACAGGCAACGCGGGTATGATACACAGAGTCGGTATGAAAATAGCCAATTACGTTTAGTCGTCAAGAGCGGATGAAAACGCTGACAAATGATCTGCTTGAATGATGTAGCTACTGCGGTTACTCCAGTCTCTGACTGTTCGCGAAAAAAAATAATACTTCAAAGAATCATTAGGAGAACGAAATTGTGTTATTTTTTTTACATACCTTTGGGCTGTGTTTAGCGCAGCAGGCTGCGGAGCGAGGGGTCGCTGGTTCGAATCCCCGGTCAGGTGGTTTGGAATTTTTTTTCTACTGAATTATTTTTCTTTGTGCCTTTTTTATGTATACACATATATATATACATATCTGGGACATGACGGTGTCGACAGACGGCGACGGCGAAAATCAGCGGAGAGTGTCCATATAATTGCTATAGCAATAACAGTAACGTAGTTCGTTTCTCTAGCAACTCCACACAGTGGGAATGCTATTCCATTTTGGGTAAAAGAAGCCAGCAAGGATATCTCTTTCTGACGCAATCATTCACACACAGTGAATTGCTTGGCAACGACAGCAATCCAGGCAATTCTCTACTGGCAGAAAGCGGTTGCAACTTGCGTATTTGAAGCGCTCCTTTGTGCAATCCTTCTTATTGAACCGTCGCTAGTACGTGTTGTCTGAGCCGAAAATTTTAAAACCGCATGCGTACTGGGTCTATAATTGAGACCCACCCGAAAGAAAACAGCCAAACTTTGCAATTAGAGCGACATGACGAGCTAACTAAGAAAAATCATCAGCAGTACTGCTGGAACTACGCACAACGGCTGTTGTGAATACGCAGCCAATAAATAAATTTTACAGAAGTTGGTAGGTAAGGCTGATGGAGCGTGGACGCTCGAGTTGATCGAGCCTTTCCGTTCTATGCTTCTCCTCGCATCGACTGCCACTTATGAGTGTCGTGGGAATAAAAAAAAGAACTTAATTAGGCCTGTAATTAGTGAATAATTGAATAGTTCACCCTGCGTTCGTGGAGCACCAGATGTTGTCCACGTTCATGCGTGTGGTACGGCACGGACACGCTAAAAAGGAAACCACAAAGGACGCCGGCGCCACGAAAGAGAACTTCGTGGCATTGCACTCGACAAGGGTGCAGACGAGGATTTGCGATTGTCGTGACAAAACGTACGTGTGTGTTCATACGATTGCATGTCGGCCTCATATCGCGTCGTAACTTTCCTAACTTATTTCAAGTCGTTAAGCTAGCTATCCCCCCCCGCCTCCACTTCCTTGTAGCGTAGTGTCGTTCGCGTAGAATCCCAAGTTTTATGCAGATATTTTCCAACCACGTTTCCAGGAAAAACTTCGGCATTCATGGTACGGTTTTTTGTGTATCCCGTTCAGTAGATTATACACGGACAAGCAAGTGCGCATGAAATGCTCTGTTATCGATTGTACCCGAGCTCCTGAAAAAAGTTTTGTGCTTATAGATTTGACGAAAAGAGAGGAAATGGGAGCCTGGGTTAACGAAAAGCTTTGCTTGGAAGATTTCGAAATATCTCGCAAATCAATATGGCTGTAACAGAGAAAAAAAGAGCGCTGTTGTCTACAGCTATAACTCGCTTTACCATAGTCGACTAAATCGGCAATTTACATCAATGTAAGGAAATTTAGATAAATTGAAATTCGAGCTTTTCAAACAAAGTGAAGCCACGAAAGGCTCCACTTCTTGCACGGGAATTGCCAAAGAAACGTGGGAATAATACGGGGGTCCAAAAGAACATGGCGCCGGCGGCAAAAGCCCGTCGAGAGGGTTCATTTAATTTCCAATCACGATTAAAAAACACAAAAAAATATTGTTTAGTTACTATTATTTAGGTTACAATATTATATTACGGTTACTTATAGCGATGAAATGAGTACCAAGAGGTTGTACACGTCTACGGCACGGTACGAAGAACTTTATTTAAAGACCTGGAGAAGTGCCACCTCTTAGGGTGGCAGCACGGGCTAACGTTCAATAAATATATGTTACTAATGTCATTTCAACTGATTGACTATCAATGAATTTATAGACAGTCAATCGCTCTTCCATGGCTTTCGTTCTTATAGGAGTTAGAATGCCAAGCGCCGTTTTTTTTATCTTTCTCTTTCTTTCTTTCCTTCTTTCTTTCTTTCTTTGTTCCTTTTTTTTGTTACAGCGAAATCTGTTATGAGATCACAACAATAGCCAAATGTGGCGGCGTACTTGAACGCCACCGCCACTAGTGTCCGAAAGCGCTATCGCGCGAAGTAAGAAAAGAAAAACACCCAGGTTGAAAGGGGATTTGAATGAAGGCCATTAGCGTGGCAGTCCAGTATTCTACCACATTGGCACGCTAGTGCTTCAAAATACTTCGCAAAAACACCCTATAGAGTTGTCATGTCGGCCAAGGAATCACGTTATCGCGTGTATTATAGCGTGCCAGAAGAGTAAAATAGCTACCAGGCGTCACGCAACGTGAAGTGCGTAAGAAGTGGGTCATTTAAAGCTTCTCACCCATTTCAAAGGGCTCAGGCATAATTTTTCACGATGCTGTCAGCCACAGCATCAACAAAGTGCACATAATTTCTTCCAGATATGTGGCGGGTACCTCTCTTCTCCGCAGAGTGACGACTGATGGCGTAATGGACACCTTCCCTACTTCACAAAAATTATGATTTATGGCAAAGTGGGTACCTTGCATTTATCGTCGAAGTTCCCCAAGAGTGTTTACAGCGGGCTCTAGAAGGACCACTCTTCCAGCTTTCGCTGTGACAGTGCTGCACATACTGCGTAAGCCTGGCGTTTTCTTGCTCTCCAAGCGGCCCGCGCCGTCTCACGCAATCTTTTCCTGACATCTGCTGCGCCAGGCTATTGTTGTCTTTATATTTGTTATCGAATCGTTTTTCTACGTTCTCGCAAAAGCGAAGTAAGAGATTTTTCTTAGCTTCACTTCAACCACGCCAACGCCGTGAAGATGAAGTGAACGCGCTTGTGGCGTGACTGAAGTCATGGGGCACTTGATTGATTTTTAACGAGAAAGCCAGATCTCTATGTTTCGCAGTCGCAATTGTGTGGTGCAAAAAAAAAAAAAAACGGAACGCGCATCCTGAGAAAGCACTCTGAAAAAGGAACGGACGTCGGAGCGCAGAAGAAGGCTTTTCAGCGACGGCGCAGGTCCACAAAAGGTTTGGCTAGGCTTTTGCCTTCCCATCTGCGTGTGGGATTTTTGCGCTAGATTGTTAATTTAGAAGCTAACTTCAATTTTAAGTTGAGTGGTATTCAGGTTCGCTTTAAAGAACATTGATGTAGCAACTTTTTTAAATTTCTACCATACCAGTTTGAAAAACAAGCTCATAAATTATGCAACCCAAGTACAGTTAAACATCCATCTAACGAGTTTCACTATAACAAAATTCTCGATTTTAACAATGTACCGCACTTTTCACAACTGCATGTGTTTGAAACCTCAGTATAACAAAGCATGTTTATCCGTGATTTCAATATAAGGATGTTTAATTGCTGCTGCAGAGAAAGACCAAGGGATAAAACTTAGGCTGGTGTCAGTGTTCTTATGGTAGAGTTACACGATGTTTTTCCGATGATGGATGAAAGAACTTCATGTCCAATAGGTCGCGCTAGTGTCCTGCCCGAAACGAGCGGCTCGCACGTTCGGGACCGCAAAGACCTAGCCTTTCGGCCGCTTCGCGGGCCCGTTGGACTGCCTATAACTGTCTCTCGACAGAAATTTTCAAATATCGCGAACAAGAGTGGCCGCCGGACCGGAGCAGCGCGAAGGTAGTCTATGCGAGATGCATAGAAGATAATGTAGCACTCAACGCGGATTCCAGGTAGTCCACGGAATGGAAGGCGACGCGTTCGTGCACCATCAGCCTTTCCCTCCTAACTTCTGCAAGATGTGTTTGCTACTGCTCATGATTTTTTTTTCTTTTTTTTTCTGAGATAGCTCGTCGTATCGCTCTGACTGCAAGGTTTGAGTTTTTCTTCCCAGCAGGTCTCAATTAGAGACCCAGCATGCGCCCACATTAACATTTTCGATTCAGACCCTATTGAAAATCTGTCCACCATGGGTATGGTGGATTCCACCATCCATCATTATGGTGGATTATGGTGCTGGAATACGGTGGCATATGGTGTATGCTGGCGTATGATGGATGCTGGCGTATGATGGATGCTGGCGTATGATGGATGCTGGAGTGTGATGGATGCTGGAAACGAACGGAGCGCAAAACGGCTCTAAACCGGCAGGTTCATCGTCCCTAGCTGCCATACCTATATAATTGCATAGACAACAATGAAGAAAGCAGGAGAGCAAAAAAAAAACAACGCTTGAAAAAAAAAACAAAAACCTGCCGCCACGAGGAGTCGAACGTGGCACCTTCGGGTTCTGAGCCAAGCACTTTACCACTACGCCACGCTGAAACTTGTTTTGATGGGACGCTCAAGGACTAGTGATCACTAACACACCGTTTAACTTCAGCGTTGTATGTCGCATACTCGAGCGAGGCGCGATCGTCCCCATCCTTACTAAAATTTGCATACTTATTAAACATAAGAAAACAGTTGCCAGTAACGAATGTCGATAATGGCAACAGCACTAAATTCTATTACAGTTCACAACATAACTAAAAAGTATATATTTACATATCAACCGGCTGTTACTGCCTAGATTAATATATCTGTTTCTCGTTCTTCCGAAAGGGAATCATGTGCAGAGGCTTCGTGTCGACTCTAAGTCGTTCGATAAATACGCGCATACAGTTGATTGAATACTGTGATGTTGTTTCGCGCAACGAGCGCGGCCGTGCCAGCGCACTGATCTGTGTAGCTATCGTTAAATACAACTACATAATCGCTAGGCCAAAAAAGAATGCAGGGCGCGGGAAATATATGGTATCGTGTTAGTTCAGTAAGGCGTACAAATTGGCAAATATGTGTTCTCGCATACGAGCCACAGAAGTGCCGGCGAGTGTGACCAGCGGCTATCGGTGACCGGAGGGGTTTGCTGGAAGCGCGTCGCATCTATGTTCATCGCTTGTTGTGCGGACGCCTTACACAAGAAAAAACGCTTCATTTAGGTTAACCGATGTCACAGATGAGCTGGAAAGTGATTCCTACTCGTCGGAATCGTGTATCCTGAAACCTAGAAGCGCCGATGACATGTAGACGTACTCGATCGGTACGCTAGGCCTTCACTTTGGTGGAAATCATGGTGGTAGAATAGGATGGTGGAAGTCATACTTTGGTGCGGCTTATATCGACGCATGCCGAACGTAAAAGATCGTGCATTTCAGCTTCGCACGCATTTTCGCTGTTACCTTAAAGTGCAGCTGAGGTAATGAGTGCAAGAATTTCCAGAGCTGCGTTTCTAGCGTGGCGATATCAAGTGGCGGCTGTTTTCTGGTCAACCCGTTGTATTTTGAAAAGTGTAATTTACTCCTACAATTGCGCGGCGATGTAACACATTTACCGTCGCTGTTCACACCGATAACTGTAGACACGTAAACATCACAATACAGCACCACATCACGGTTGTCAAACTGATATAGGTACGCGATAAACATGTAAACATTCAGGGAATTCTGCGCTCCACAAATATTGAGACGGTATTGAGACTGCATGAACAAAAAAAAAAGTGTGCTAGACAGTATAATGATCGGCGCTAGCTTATTGGGACTGCAAACACATTTCTCTACACATTCGAGGGAGAAACGTTGAAAATAACAGTGATTTCACCTACTGTGCCACGTGCATTTCCATCATGCCACCATCATCCACCGTGTTTCCACTATGCCACCGTCATCCAGCTTGTTCACCAAGCCATCCACCAAAGCATATTTTGCATCGCCACCATCAGCCAGCATTTTCCACTGTCACCACCATTGACTCGCCACCACCACCACCATCTGCCACCATTTTTTTCCACTCTCGCCATCATCAGCCATTATGACCACCAAAGCTTCCAGCTTATCCACTATTATTTCCACCGCATCCACTATTGTTTCCGCCATATCCAGCAACGATTCCAGTATCCACCAACCAAGGATTTTCAATAGGGGACAACACTTTGTCACGAAATCAAGACGCTTCGCTTCAGTGAAAGCAAGCGGTGACGCAATGGTTATCTTCTGAAACGAGGCCATTTGTTGACGAACAAGACTGACAGACAAACACAGAACTTTATTAAGGTCCTTGAGGCAACACAACTGCTCAAGGCGGTTTGGATGACGCTCTTTCCTTTCGCCTTCTCTTCTCGTTGGTTTGCGTTGCCGAATTTCTTGTAACATGCACCAGCTAGCCCAACAACAAATTTTACTAAAGTATATTTCTTCTATAGTGGGCCCTACCCTAAGCTCATCTCTTCCCGATTCTGAGCCTTACTTACTAGTCGCGTTTATTGCCCATGCTACTTGCCGCGCAAGATACCTGGCGTACCACATCACGAATGGATTGGTCCCCATTGAAGTGCAAGCTTTGTGAGGATGTGTCAAACCGTCGGTAGGACACGCAAAGATGATTTGCCGAGTTTGGAAGTCGGAAGTTTGGATGACGCTCTTTCCTTTCGCCTTCTCTTCTCGTTGGCTTGCGTCGTCGAATTTTTTGTAACAAGCACCAACTAGTCCAACAACATGTTTTACTAAAGTCATGGACAGTCGCGGACACTGTTGGGGTCCGCCTTAAGTGCGGGTGGTGATGGCTTATGACGGGCGAGTACTGCAGAAGCGATGACCCACACGCTGCGGTAGACTTCCGACTTCCGGCGTTCGCAAGCCAGAGCTTGATCTCTACCGTGTTGACGTAGGTGGGCTTGGATCACGCGCCATCGCGACGATCTGCAAGCGCCACGCACGGGTAAGAAGCTTGACGTGGTGCCAGGTGGGAGCCTGCAGCGACTTTCAGCCAGGTACACGGCTGGCCGCCATTCCCGCGCCTTGGGCACCGTCTTCTCCCGGTATCGTTTCTTTTACCTTCTCCGACCGTTCTTCGTCTCAATCACTTGTTTTCCCCCCATGCGGGGCGCTCATCGGATTTGCTTCTTTCTTGCGCTCTCACGTCCCGCAGGTTCTACATGTAATCTTCGTCGTCTTCTAATTACTGACCCCACAGTACCCACGCACACCACAAATGCCCCCTTGAAGTGCTTTTTAACGCGATAGCGTTAAAGAGCTCGTTTTGCAGAAATTCCGGTGTCGGCGTCGGTTTCGGTGTCGGCGTCGGCGTCGACGTTGGCGTCGGCGTCGTTGGTTGTGAGCGAAAAATCATCATCTTGTCCGTGACCGAAAAATCATCATCTTGTCCGTGACCGAAAAATCGAGAAAGATGCAAATAAAATAAATAATAAAAATTTTCGGGTCCGAGTGAGGATCGAACCCGGGTCGTCTGCGTGGCAAGCAGGTGTTCTACCACACAGCCATGCCTCTGCTTGGAAATACTGTGAAAATAACTTCCTCTGCTTGGAAATGCAGTGAAAATAACTTGCATGCTTCGCAAACGCAAGCGTCCTTTATATAGGCGTCGCATAAAACATGTAATATCCCAGGAATATTGCGTGGCACAAGCGTACATTGCCATCGGGCGTCAGAATATGTGACTATCATAACGATTTCATAGTTTAAAGCCAGCCACCCATTACAAACGGCACACACCTTACTGCGCGTATTCCCTTGACACCACGTAGTGGGTGCATAGCAAGTTCGAAAACATTTCCCACATTTGCCGCGCATAATTGCTCCTGGTTTAAAGCATACTACCCATTACATAGTGTGCACTAAGTGATTGAAGTACGCACTAGGGACGGGATATCGCTATCGCGTTCAACTCTTAAAGGCGAAGCTTAAGGGTCCCCCCAATTTTTTTTTTAAAAAACAAGAATTTCGGCAATGTGCGCGACAGTCATCCATCCAAAGCTCGCATGAAACACATACGACATTGACATGAAACAGCTTCTTACGTATCCTTCAATATAGGTCGATATGCCGAGATAAGCTATCTGGCTAGTGAGTAACGTCATGTTAATGCGTCCCAATATGCTTATAACCTGAAACCTTGACCTATAGCCAGCAACCTGTGGTTCTCGCGGTGCACGCTCCCAAAACGACATACCAAAAGTATCTGCAAAGAGATGATATATAGTCATACGAGACAGCCTGTAGCCAACTGAAACGACCTTGTGCCTCAGCAGTGCATCTTTCATGATCATGGCATGGTTCTAAATGAAAAATTATTTTGTAGTTTTGTCATAAGGCAGCAGTTTTGTCATAGCTAGTCACCTTTACGCCCGCAGGCTTATCTGTTACGCAGTCACGAGATGCATAACAGCTCTCTTTGGAAAGAGCGCTATGACGTTCGCGTAGGACACTACCGGACTTATTTTCCGGTGGTGTGCAGCGGAATCCATTATTGCTCTTTCTTGATCTGTTCACCTAAACAGATCAGAAAGAGCAAAAAGGATTCCGTTACTGTTTTCTTCAGTGCTAAGACACCTGAGGTCAATGTCCCGTTCGGTACAATTATTAGTGAACGCGATACACGAAAATATGAGGTTAGTAGCTTTTTTCTATTAAAACTTTGAAGCTTCCTAATTTTAATGACTCTTTCTTGACGAAAAACTCGAATGAAGTAATTGATTATTAGCGCGGAAGTCAGGAAACAGGCTGCGTCGTTTCCGTAGACGTAAATGACCTTTTAAATGCGTAGCACATTAGGGGCTTGGCTTGTCGTCCATTAGTAGATCTCATGTGCCGTGATAACGTTCGCATTCAAGTGGTCAATAGAGGCCTAAAACAAGGCTAGCAATCCTCAAAACTGGGTTAAAAAAAGAAAGTAATATAATTAATAGTAAGAACAAAGCAGTAATCGCAATAACTAACTTAATATCTATAACAGCGCTTCGGAAACATGCGCCTGAGTCCCGTGAAGCGCAAGACAGGGCGCCACCGCTTAGCTAATAGAGCGATTGCTCCTCCGACTGGCTTTCCCCGTGGGTATTAGTCACTAGATCTTTCCAGGGTAAACAACCTGACGGAACTGGGCGCAGGCGACACGTATCTCAATGACCGTTACAAGCAGAATTCGATAAAGCGCAGCAAAAAGTAGCGCGCATGCCGCGCACCGAGTTTGTACTCGTGCCGGGGCTAACCCTCCATGCTTACATCTAACATTTACGTCATCGACGGTACGTCATCGACTCAGCCACTGCGGTCATTACGTGATACGGGAATCCAGCATTGGTGAGGCGTTCAACCTGCGTATTAAAACTCACGTAATGACCGAAGTGGCTGAGTGTCTGCTCAAGGAACAAAAAATGACCCCAGGGATGCTCGCTCAAACTCGTGAAAATAGACCAGAAAAAAGGAAGTGCTTCGTCATTCCTTACATCCACGGCGTGGCCCGTAACCTGAAGAGGATAGCTGGCAGGTGTGCGGTCGATGTTGCTTTTTCTGTCCCCGAGAAGCTGGCTAGCCTGTGTAGGGCCGTCAACCCTGGAGCTAGAGAAACCCGCGCCTGCACGACTAAGCATTGGAATAAGTTTGTCCGATGCGTTCAAGGCGTGGTGTATTCCCTACTACTGTCCTGTGGCAAACGCTACATAGGCCAAACTGGCCAGCGTTTTAATGAGCGTCTCAAGGAACACGCTTACAGCGTTTCTTCGGTGGTGTTTGGCCACCTTGGCATTCATTGCCGAGATTGTGGGTGGGTCCCTGAGTTTCATCTATGTGCGGTGTGAAGCGTCATCGGGACCTAGCTTACACGTGAAATACTGAAGGCCCTGGAAATAGCTAGGCTGGGTCACGTATGCGTGAGCAGGCCTTCAGTTGCCTTGTCAGAAAAGGAGGTTGTTTTTCTATCAGAATGACTGCTTACGAAATGAGCGGTGATGATGCTGATAGTTAATTTATCTTCGACTTGTCATATTTTGTATCTTGTTTTCGTTTTCAACTGCGCAGGTATATAATGCGTGGTTTGACGAATAAACTTTTGTTGTAAGTCAGCACTGTTGTATGTCTTTCTCTGCCTGGTCTTTCGTCTTTCGCGCTGTTTCCCTCCAATATGTCATACCAACACGCCCAACCAACAACTTTAGCAGAAGAGCGTGACTGATTGTACGCCAAACTTGGGCTAAGGTCGCCTACTCGTGGCCATGTAAAGCCGTGTTCAGACTACGTGCGCAACGTACGTATCCTCGGTAAGGATCGTAAGCGTAAGCGCAAGCAACGTAATGAGCATGTTCAGACGTTGTTGGATTTAGCGTAAAGTACGTAAAGTAAGGGACGTAAATGTTGCCGGGCCCGCGACTTTCGCGACAACTACAGATGCGACCGTTACATAGGACCAATGGGCAAACCAGTTTCGGTTTTCACTTTCAGGTCGCGGGGCTTCTGGCCTCCCCCGATTCCGCGTCTTCATGCGTGTCTTGAAAGCCATGCAGTAGCGTGTCTGTGCAGTTGGTTTGCCGGACTAAAGCGCAGACGCGATGTGCGTTAGTGTGAGCGCACGTAGCGTCTTCCCTTTAGCCCAACCAGGCCAGCCTATGGCCAAACACGCGAACCTTGCTAGGCTGAAATTGTAGCGAGGACGCAACGCACATTCAGAGTGGTGATTGGCGCGTCGTAAAAAACGTATCGTACCGAAAAAAGATCAATGTGAACATACGTGGTCGCTAGCTACGCAAACTGAAGATACAGCCGTTACGCGATACGACATTTATGAAAGATGCGACTGCAGTCTGAACGCGGCTTAAGAGCCCAGCCAGACGCTTTGGGTAAGGTCGCCAGCTGGCGGTTTGTTAAGGCGTTGACAAAATTGCACTTCTATTTGAAACGCGCCCAATAGGACGGACGCGTAGAAACGATGCGTTGAATAGTGAATGTCACGGTCATGATGCATTACTACACTTTACCAAGAGCACTGTGCGAGGACAGTGGTAGTTATAAAAGGCATGTTTTAAGGCGAAAGCCTTTAATGTCTCATGCTCACGTCCGCCCGTCCGTCCGTCCGTCCGTCCGTCCGTCCGTCCGTCCGTCCGTCCGTCCGTCCATCCGGTGTCCGTCCGTCCACCCGTCTGTCCATCCGTCCGTCCGTCCGTCCGTCCGTCTGTCCGTCCGTCCGGTGTCCGACCGGTGTCCGTACAGTGTCCGTCCGGCGTCCGTCCGTCCGGTGTCCGTCCGTCCGTCTGTCTGTCCGTCTGTGCGTCCATCCGTCCGTCGTCCGTCCGTCTGTCCGTCCGTCTGTCTCGCGTCTCGCTGCAATTCGCGGTAAAATATTAAAAAAGAAAACACGCACACATTCGGTTCGTGTGTTATCCCACTGAGAGTGTAAAAGATAAAAGACATGGCATAGTCAGTGGAATGGCCACACGCTTTGACCGAACACACTTTTGGAATGTACAAAGTGTCCTTCAATTTTTTAAAGCCTACGAAGTGTGTGACCGTGGCGCAATGGATAGCGTGCCCGGCATCTGTTGTCGCTGATCTAGAGGTTGTGGGTTCGACCGGACCTTTTTTTCTTTGTCTTCTGATCGTGTGTATTTTTTCAATGTCATTTCCGTGACGGAAAATACGTCACTGAAATCTCGGTGGACCCCGACATAAAACACTTTCATGTTAAAATCACTGTATTTTTGTTCAATTATTTCCGGGAAAGCTGCGTTAAATCGAGTGCAGTGCCATAAAAGCTTCGTTAATTCGAGTTGATGACAACAATTGAACACTGTGGGTAACTGCCGGGGACTACAGATTATCTCGTTAGATCGGGAAATTTGTGAAATGGGGTTTCGTTAAATCGAGTCTTTCCTGTATTTGTATCGAAACACGTTGCGTTGTCAGGCCCATGTTTTGTACAAACGAGTCCGTGTATTGCTTCTTAAGCATTTCAGTAAAGTATTCGCGCTTGTCTTGTTTCGCTTTCCCTTCGCAGATCCGTGGTTCCAGCAGAGCATCTCCCTGCCATAAAAATCTACAGCAGCTGTACCAATGCGTGCCAAAATCTTCGTTATCACATCTCTGTCAACCGCTTTCTGCGTCAGTAGGTCCGTCGACCTACACGTCCAGATGATTTCGGCCATGGCAGCGTCCCAATCAGCTGATGCATGGAGGGCGGTCATTTACCCATCCACAGTGACACCATACCTGTATTCCTATGTACAACACTTTCCATACCCTGTAAAATTCATAGGTGTTGATTCGAAATGGTGCAGGCTTGAAGCTTCCGAAGACGCATTACAGAATGCGCGGCGAACCATTAGAACAGAAACTAAAAGCACGTTTCTATTTTGTACCCTGGTACTGGAACAGGACAGTGAAATTGCAAAATTTCATATCGAACGCCCATGGTTCATGAAAATGATCGCTTCTTTGTATTTGGCAACTCGCATGAAGAAACACTGCGCGTGTTCTCACGCAGTATTTGCAGCGTAACAAGTGTCACAGAAGAAAGCTTCAATATTCCTTTAAATAGATTTTAAAGACTGTAATGAGCGACTCAATGCCACTGTTCATGAACTTTTTAATCAAGACAAAAATGAAAGAAACATTCCCTCTGGAAATCAGTACACCATTTGCGACGACGTTTCGGAAGGAGTTATCTTAAAAAACCCTGAAACGAGAGCATTTTTATGGATGCGTATCAGAGCAAAAATAACACTTTCATTAGAAAAAGTAACCTGTAGTCATGCTGAAGAATTTGCTGTCGTGCGAAACTTGAAGACCTTCAACGATTTTCGATACCACTACTATATTCACGCTCAATATTCCCCCCACAATCGCTTGCATATTCAGTAGACCTAGAGAAGTCACTGCATTCTTAGATTACTCCTTGGAGCCGTTCATTTGGTTTCACATTAATGTCATCCTGCTTGGAACCTTGATAACGCTCTGCAGCTGGCTTCGGGCTCGAGTTTTCTTTCCCGGTCACCAGTTTCCTTTTGCAAATTTTGTGCTGGTGCTGCTCTGCACTCTTCTGGGTCCGATGCCCCCTCACGTATCTGCAGGAAAATTTGCAAAATTCGGCAGCTTGTGGCTTGTAATCTGGTTTACTGGAATGCTGTTCCTGGGTAGCTACATCCAGACAGCTGTCATCAGTATCAGGGATTATATCAACGAAATCACACGGTATTACAAGCGTGCGGCAGCTAGCGATGAGTGTTGCAACAGGCCAGGGTCAAGCCTTGTTTCTCATATTCATGGCCCAAGGAGATAGTTCATAGCCAAAGGTATGAGGATGGTACCCTTAAGATTGTTATTACGCGACCGAGACGTAGCCGCGATATTGCGCGTAATGACAGTGATTGCTACCGTATCGCCAGTGAAGGAGCGCACGTGGCGATAGCAGCCTGTGGAGAGGACGATGTCCTGTCAGCTGCAAAGTGGGGCCTTGTTCCTGGCAAGCAATACGGAATGCATCTCTTAGCATCACCTATGAGAATGGACCATCCACTTCGGTGAGTACAAACCAGCATATTCAAGAACTTGCTTAATCATTATTTTATCTTTGGTTCCAATTGAACATTATAATTGTTTATTGCTTATTTACGTACACGTTCGTCCCTTTATGCCCACTTCAATAGAAGCGAGGTATTTGAAAAACTGATCAATATCTGTGTTTTGAAGAAAGTGTTCTTTTTATTTTTTGTGACCTGTAACAGTCCTCCATGCACTTGTATGTGTAAAGTACTCATAAATCCGTTCATAATCTCAAGTTCTACTTGAACACCTGGTGCGCGGTGCTTATATAAAAATGCGCAGCTATCTTTTTTAGGGGCGAAGCACCTTAGGGTCTAGGCTTGTTCCGTTGTCTGTCCGTGTGTCCGTAACACACATCACATGCGAGGGATGCAAAGTACCCACTATACGCCCACCATGACTTTCATGCAGTATGGAAGCACCCATTACGCCATTATTCTTCATTCCGCTGATAAGCGAGGTGCCCGCTACACATCTATAATACATTATGTGCACTTTGTTTGTGCTGTGGCTGATGACGATGAAGAATAAACGCGTGCCAGACCACTCATTCTCTTTCTGCCCATGGAATGAAAACCAACGTAAACGCACTCTCGGCCGCGAAAGGCAACGCCGACGCAGACAACAAGCCACCCCGAAGGCGAGAGCTCGCGAAGCAGCGGCAAAGCGGCAACGCCGACAACAAGCTGCTACTCCGGTGTCGAGAGCACGGCATGCGGCGGCTCAACGTCTACGCAGACAGCAAGCTGCTACTCCGCAGGCGAGTGCGCGGCATGCGGCGGCTCAACGTCCACGGCGACTGCAATCTACCCCGGAAGCGAGAGGTTCGGAAAGCAGCGGCAAAACGGCAACACCGACAACAAGCTGCTACACCGGAGTTTGAGGGCGCGGGAAACGGCAGCTCAATGGCAAAAACGCATTGCATATACTGCACGCACGCAATGTCACTCGTTTACAAGCGCCATGGCGCTTGTAAATGAGTGACATTCACCAACTTTTCCCTCCGTCCACCAAACCCAAAACACGAAGTGTCCCTGCATCCACCCAGGACACCCACCACATATCCCGGCACCCACCATCCGTGTGTCTCCACCACCCACCCATTATACCCACCGAGGGTCCACCAACTCACCTACTTAACCTGCATCCACCCGGCGTACCCACCAAGTGTCCCACGATGCCCACCACTATTCCCAGCATGTACACCACATTTTCCATCATACCCACCAGAATTTCCAGCATTCCCAGCATAAATGTTATGGTGGGCAATGCTGGCATTTTCAATAGGGCAGTGGGCAATGTCACGGGCGATTTACGGTAAGAACTATCCCCAGTGCTTCGCCCACTCGTAATGGTTCCCCTCGTGGATATACGTGGATTTTTTTTTATTTTTTTATTCTGCTCCTGGGACGTTCTACGCCAAATGACCCAGCCATTTGTCGGCCATTTCAAATGTATTCGAAAAAAGATCATGCTGAATTCTTGCATTGAAAACAGGGAAGTGCTAGACTATTCCGAAGAGAAAATTTTTTGGTCACTTGGGAGCCTTTCTGATTCTGCCAAATGTCATGCGAGTGGGCTTTGTTAGAAAAAAAAGTATTATGAGAGTATCGTTTCTTGTTTCAATACCAAACTTGGTTTACACACTAAAAAAAAGGCGTTTATGTAAGAAGTGGAAAGCTCAATATTAAAGGAGCACTGACACAAAAATTTTGCACCTTGTTTTTTTTTTTGTTGCAATAGGTAGCTTACGACCCACTTATCACGGCTGGAAACCTCGTTTGCGCGAGTGCGCGACGGTTAGTTATTTACAGACGTTTTTAGAGCGCCCAGTCGCAGTTTCGGTTTCAAAGAGCACCGAGCTAGTCAGGAGCAGTTCCGGTAGCAAGATAAACGCAGCTGGCCACGTGACCGCGCAGAACTGTGACGTAGGCGGCGCGCGCGAGAGCGGGCGCCGCCTACGTCAGGCACGGAGGAAGAAATCGCAGGTAGTGCAAGGGCACAACCAACAACCAGCCAACACAAAATCGTGACGTAGTTTGTTTACATTGCTACCGCGTTGATGTCGGCGTCGCGAGGGGCTCGCATCTCGCTCAGTCGTGCGACATGCACTTTGAAATTGATTTTAAATATGTTCTAGGCTATATTTGCCCTTGATATTTCGTAGGCGTTGTCTATGTCTCCACATACATCTATTTCACTCATTATCTCGCCATCGAAATTTTGTGTCAGTGCTCCTTTAATACTACCATTTTTCTGCCAAATTCCTTCCACAAATATCGCTAAAACGTTCTACGTTTGCATTTTGCCCCTTACAATACTGCGCTATGTATTGATATCTGAAGAATGATTCCTTACTCTACAAAAGGTATATTTTGTGCTAAAAATAATTTCAGATCACTCAAGCTTCTAAATTCAACGATATGAAATTAAGAATTTCAGAAAGTAATTATTTCCGTCCACATTAAGCGCAAAGTACATACGTGGAGCACCAATTGAAAAATAGCTTTTTATCTCAGGCATAGAAAGTAAATAGTTCTTGTAACATCCCAAGATTTTTCATTACAATTGTTGTTTTCATATATATATATATATATATATATATATATATATATATATATATATATATATATATATGTAGATATATACATAGGCGTGCGCACGAGAGGGGCAGAAGGGGCGGCTGCCCCCCCCTCCTCACTTAAGAAGGGGGGTGCAAAATCTGCCCCATACATTGACTTAATAGGAAAGGGGGGACGCTGCGACGAGCCTTCGCTCCCCCCTGAAGGGGAACCCTACGCACGCCTATGTACATATATATGCGAGGAAGAAGTCCAATGGTTCCCGGTGGGAAATATAGTCGAAAAGGTGGACGACAAACGTAGCAAACGCAAATTTTACTAATGTTTCGGCAGGAGGCAGTAGGACCTGCCTGTGCCGAAATGGTCGTAAAATTTCCGTTTCGTACGTTTGTCGTCCTCTTTTTCGACTATATATATATATATATATATAGTAAAGAAATTACAAACGCTAATTACAAACGCTTCATCGACGACATTTTCTTAATTTGGCACCACGGTGAAGCTGCGTTACTTTCTTTCATTGCTGGCTTTAATAACGCAGAACCATCAATTTCCTTTTCCCACTCTTATTCACCTGTCGGCATAAACTTCCTTGACGTCACTGTATCTTTGTGCAATGGTAAACTAATGACGAACCTTTACAGGAAGCCCACTGACCGACAGCGATATCTCCATTTTAAAAGCAGCCATGTCAAACATTGCAAAACAAGTATGCCCCTATAGCCAAGCTATCCGTTTTAAAAGAATTTGTTCGGACGACAGTGAATTCGCTCGCAACTGTGACCAGCTCCGTAAAGCGCTAACCGATCAACAATATCCTTCACGTATAATTGACGACGCTCTCCAGCGGGCCAACTGTCTCGATCGTAATGATCTCATCAGTAATGACAAGCGATTGGCGCCAACCTCAAGAACTTAACCTCATTTTAACGCATTCCGCATCTATTCCTAACGTGTCACGCATTATCAGTAAACATTACAACTTATTGACACAGAGCGATCGGCTTAAGCACATTTTCACGGAATCACCACGAGTAGTTTATCGGAGATCAAGGAACCTGCGCGATATTGTGACTTCTTCTAAAACTAAAACTTGTTGCTCCTGCTGGTTGTCATCCCTGTAACAAACCACGATGTAAAGTTCGCGCATATGACCACTGCGACAACTGCTAAAAGTACGGCATCTAATTTTTCACTTAAGATTAACGGGGACTTCAGCTGCGACAGCACCAACGTCATCTACTTACTAGAATGCTCAGTATGTCATATGCAATACATCGGTCAGACCGAAACATCATTTCGTATCCGTTTTAACAATCACAGAGCATACGCTAACAGTTTGCCACATCTCCCATTGTCTAAACATGTTCATCTGCCAGGTCATTCGTTTGACAAGATCATGGTGACGCTATTACAATTCAGGCTTCAAATCGCACCATGATCGCGAAATTAGAGAATCTTATTTAATCCGTAAATTCAACACTGTGTCGGCCAGGCATCAATGAGAGTGTTGGAAAAGTGTCGTGTCTTTCTGTGATGCCCTGATAGCATTTTTGCTATATATTCAACGAAACGTGCCGAACGTTTTCATTATATAACAATCGCCATCATTTTTTGTTCATTCATGTACAGTCATCGTGACTACTGTGGTCAATGGCTCTTCGTTGTAAATGCCTTTTCATGCCCGTGATCCAACCTGCTTTATTAAATTTATGAATTGTTTTTTTTTCCTTTATTTGTTTATTTTCCCCTTGTTTTGGTGTTGTTATCATGGTTGGTCTGATCATTTTAAACATTCACGTGTTGATCCCACGTGTTTTGTAAACATGTGTTCATGCCCATAAAAGCGGCCACATGCTTGTAATTCTTCTCATTCTGACGAAGGCCGTGCCACGGCCGAAACGTTAACCAGTAAAAAATATGCAATTTTCGTGAGTGTGCTCCTTCATTTCTTGACTATATGTGCACCGGACCCACAGCAACCTTCTTTTGAATAATATATATATATATATATATATATATATATATATATATATATATATATATATATATATATATATATATATATATATATATATATATATAATACGTAGATTATGAAGAGTCTGGCTTCGGTTGCCGTATATATATATATATATATATATATATATATATATATATATATATATATATATAACAAATTCCTTCTTTTGGCTGAGCTTCATTATTTCTTATAATCTTGTATGTGTGCATAATTCATTCTTTCCCGCTATTCACCTGCCTGGTTTTCAGTGACCACAGCTTTTACTAGGTGAATCAATAAATAAACAAATAAATAGTTCAATAAACATTTCCCTCTTGTAGTGCAGGTAATATTGGATACTGTTAGTTCTTGGCGCTGATGCTGTAACGGAGATCGCTGGTTCGTGCTCATTCATACTCGTAAATCCAGTAAATGAGGTAGAAAAGACTACGTTGTTCTTGGCGTTCACTTCCATGCATCCTCAAATGTCTGTAAGCAAGGGAAGCATGCAACTTTCCGCATCATTTTGTTAGGCCTACAAACACAGTGACCATAGTTACAGCGCATTAATATTTAGCATCAGTCCTGCCAAGAAGCGTCACAATGTTTTTCAACGGTCGAGGTAAACGTCAACTTTTCGCGCCTTCTGAGCACACTACTCTCGTTGCGTGACTACTTTCGGCAGCATTGCGAGACAATGACTTCTATTTTCCGACTAATCTTACGTGGTCCTAACCACCTGATTTCCTGCAGGTACCAGCACAGAAGAATGCTTCTTGCAGTCACTGAAGCCGGATTGGCCATGCCTTTCAGGGAACGCCGGGTACCTCAAAGCAAAAGCAAAGAAGAAGCGTCCTCTCCCACACTTCTCTTGATTTGTGTAGTTTACGGGCTGGGCATCTACGTTTCCACCATGGCCCTCATATCGGAAGTTTTTTGGCACAAGTGGGTGAACAGGCGCCGTAAGTCTAGGGCGATCTGTTGGCGACTGCGTCTGCCTTGGACGAGGACTACTGCTGTTCGACCCTTCTCCGAATGAACGCGGCATATATTTTCCCTCTCTTATTTCAACCCTGGTATTTCAAGCTACAGACAATACTGCTTACTGCCTAGTATGTAGCCGCCTTATTCTTTTTATCCTGCTCACTTCAGAAAAGTGCCATTGTATTAGCAATGGCGCTGCATACGCCTAACATGATACCTCCGCAAGGCAGAGGAACTCACGTCGCTGTATTAGGCCGTCAGTGCAGAGAATGAAATAATTGCTGATGCGTGGTTAGTGCAGCACTGTGGCAGTCACAGAGGGTATAGGCTTGAACAACGACTGTGTTCCATGCTAAGGAGATGAAACAAATAGCAAGTTACCCACACTTCTACCCCAGAGATGCTAGAGGAAGGCGTATATTCTGATATATCTACGCTGTTACGCTAATGCAGAATCCAAGATGGCGCGCATCTGCAGTCCGCTCCGTTACCGTCAATGGCTTAATCCCGCTCGATACACGTCCTTCCTCTGCCTCGTAGCAATGTGACTCCTGGCTATGTTTTGCGCCATTCTTGAAATGGAGGTGCACGAGAAAGGTAACATTTGCACAGCTAGTTCCCAATGTAATATTAACTTCTTCGACAACCGATGTCATGTATATTTCCACTTATTTCTCGTTGTATTCTCTACTCTACTCACGATGTTCTGTTCTGAGCGTACACTATTCATATACAGCAAGTGTGATCATTTCCTTTCCGCAGTCCGCGTGCCTACGGGATAGGCTGTTGTAGCTCTAATGCACTAAGCAAAACGAACTTTTCAAAATAAGCCCGCTTCAATTTCATTGCTACCATGTGTACTCATTTCTCAGTATTGCTTATCGTTTTCCTAATAATCTCAATTTTATTGAGTTGTCTGCACAATGTTCCTGCATTTCCAGAAAACAAGCTTTCTGTAAAGTTTTTTTTGTAATATAAAGCATGAATTTCGATGGTGAAGATGTTATCGCATCGAAATTCATAGTAAGAATGTAGACTAAAGAGATAAACACAATTTTTCGTGTTATTAATTACCATTCCGACAAATCATCAACATAAACATTTACAAAAAGTGTCATACTTGACGTGAGAAACCGGTTGACGCATGGCAAGCGTGAACATGCGCAAAAAGAAATTGCGATGCTACTTCAATGTTCTCATGCCTACTCCCCATGACGTTACAGATTCAAACGGCTTCCGCTCGGGTATACTTAACGTGTTATCCGTAAAACTCAAAACCATTGTGTTCTAAGGCAGCAAAAGTATAAACGGCGTGTTTAAGAAGGAATGATTGAGCTACTGAGCCCAGAATACAAAACCAAGAACTGCTGCTCATGTAATTAATTGTGCCTCATCGGTTTGTTATAGGTGTGCGTTTCAACCATCCACTCATTGCGCAAGTCACTCCTAGCACTTCATGACGCCTGCGTTGGGTGTATTTTTTTCTTCTCTTTTCTTTTTTTTATTTCTTTGATTTTTTTTTTTTGGCCGGAGCAGTTTCAGTCACTGGCGGGGATCTGTGGTACAACACCTGCCTGACACTCGGGATTACCTAGTTCTGTTTCGGCTTGAACCCTAAATTTTTACATACGCATCCGTGGCAGTTTTGCGCTCACGGACAGCGCCTATTTTTGGCCAACGATCACCGGAGTTTCTGCGACCCGGGCTCTTTAGCCTTATACCATTATAAGCTTGCTAGAGAACTATACATTCTTCGCAGACCTCATTTAAAGAACCGTGGAAGACCCAAGCCACTGTACCAAAGGGAGTGATGATTCCTAGGAATAATAACAATGATATGAAGAGTATACAGCGGACACTATGAGATCAGGCCAGTTTACCGCCACCTTTGAAAAGGAAGACGTACAATAATTGTGTTCCACCGGTTCTCGCTTATTTAGTACGGAAAATGGCTGGCTGAGGAAGTAACTTGAGAAGAAATTAAATAACCAGCCGAGAGCGATGTTACGAATAAAGTTAACCATAGCATTTAGTGACAGGAAGTAAGTTGAGTGGATACGACTCTCAGCAGACATAGAGAGTCTTTCAACGATCGCCTTCGCTGAAAGCGCATAATCTGTGCTTCTCTATCAGGACACCCGCACGCAGAGAACTTTTGTACGCGAAAGCGTATCTTAGCGTGTCCTCGTGATTTTTCAAAAGCGAATCGAGAATGGTGACGCCGGGGCCCTAGCGTGTTTACTTGAACACTACTAGCACGATACCATACTTATACCCATGTTACACAGGCAAGTTAACCGCGGTTACGACCAACCACGGTTAACCGCTTGGTTAACCACGGTTAACCGCTTGGAACCGCGGTTATCGCCAACCACGGTTCGCCGATGTTACACAGCGCGAAAGCGTCCTCGGTTAAGGCGGCTAACACCACCTGGCGTACAACAAATTAACTGACGCACTAATCAGCAGATCGCCGTTCTGTACACAAATATGTCACTTATTTCTTGCGCAATGTTCTTCAAACGTACAATTATGCGAATATATGCATCTTTTATGGAAAAACCTCATTGCTTGGGATAGTTTTGTTTTTGTGTCACTGTCCATGTACTTATTCGCATTTTGGAACAATGTAGGCATGTAGTCTTACAACACAGCTTTTATTTTGCTGGCAGTGACTGGTTTTGCGGCAGTTCGGCGTTCAACTCGGCTGTTATTGCCGCGTACACCTTTGCATTGCGTGACGTGCTCCGCAGATCACGCAAATGATTCTCCCATAGCCTTATCAGGCTTTCCGTGCTTCGTGCCATCCAGTTCGTCCGTTTTTCACGCACGCTCGCCGGCATGCACTCATCGCTCATGGGCGCCGCCATTTCCTCGGTTAACTGCCTAACCTAGGTTCCCAAGCTCGGTTTCCTGCAACCGCGGTTAGCGGCATAACCGTGGTTTCGCGTACCGTGTAACATAAGCGAACCGCGGTTAACGTAATCGCCGTTACGTTAACCGCGGTTTAGGCTGCCTGTGTAACAAGGGTATTATTCGCACACTCCCAGCACTCATTTACAGGTAAAATGCGCGCTAGTGATGCTAAACGATGTCTAATGTCCATTAGTGATGTATAATACTGGATGTGGGCTGTACGCGTACGGTTAATTATTCCCTAATGCTGGTAGTGACGCCTTAATGGCAAATTATACATCGGCTAGTCTTGACTGAATAATGGCAAGGTGCTGGTTGTTGTTGGTTATGTGTTCTATCCGCTGTCGTAACGCTAACACATATTGCATTCATTCAACTTTAGATACAATATTCTCGCCTTGATCGAAATGACCTGCGCTTGGTGCCATATACGTCATTGCTTGCATGAGCAACAAGTGTTGCTAATCACGTGTGTTTCGAAAAACAATGCACGTCCTCGCACTGTGCAGTGTACACAATCTGTGTGGTCTTGTGAAAAATAAAACACTTTTACTGAATGTTGGATACCATTTTGCTCTGTTTACAACAGCATGTCGATCCTCTAAACATGCACTTGACAGTTTTTGTGGTGTGAGAAGGAGCAAGACCTCAAAGTGCTCATGCCGTGACGCTGCAGATTTCTGTAGAGATAAGTCTGCACTCTAAGAAAAAATGGAATATTTGGGGGGCACTTCTGCTACTCAACTATAATCGCCATATGGCAAGCTGGCGTTTCGTTTCTTGAAAACTGGGCTACCGCCACCTTTGCCATCAA
>JALIZH010028290.1:0-23647 GCA_030522465.1 Rhipicephalus appendiculatus | reverse complement strand
CATCGGAATGCCAACTGCCTTTCCCAATACCCCTGTAGATCGACCAGAAGAGCCTGTGCTGAGCGATACCAATTCATGTGTGCTTGCCATATCTGAACGCTTCAACATTGTTGAGCAATACTGTGACCTGACCCTACTCAAGATCCATTGACTACCCCCAAGTCACTGACTCCCAATTCCTCCCCTTCATCTCTTTGTGCTCACGCAGTGGCACCTTGCTTGTTGCAGTTTGCTGCCTCATGGTCCTGACCTCTTGCTTGGGATTCTGGCAGACTTTTGTTTAATTGCTTGGCCCAGCTTTCAAGATGAGCCAAGAGTGGAAAAACCTCGGGAGTTTCCAGCACCTACGATCCTGTACTACAAGGGTTTAACTGGCCAGGAATGTACCAGTCAATGCTAGCCCTTACATGGCCTTGCGTGACCTTCTTCAGCAGTGGAAGAAGTCAACAGTCCCCACCTGCTAGCTTTTTCCAATCACTTGACTCTCCAGAAGAGCCGTTTCATTGTGTATGCCTCAACTTACTTGGCCCGTTTTGTATGTCTGCATCAGGAAATGGATGGATTGCTGTTGCCACAGACTATGCGACGCAATGGTTTGCAACTACTCGTGCACTTCCATGTAGCTGTGACCGACGTTGCATACTTCTTGCTCCACAACGTCATCATTCAACATGAGGCATCATGGCAACTCTTTAACCAACTGTGGCACACAGTTTCCTTTAAAGTTCGTCAATGACATTCTGAAGTCTTGCCCAACCCAACACAAACTAATCACAGCATACCATCCACAGACGAATGACTTGGCAGAATGGCTGAACCAAACAGTTACTGACATGCTGGCAATGTACAGTAGAGAACCTCGCGATACGCTGGTGCAAACGCTGAAGAAATCCACATCCGGGGAAAACGTACGATCCGAATCCAGCAAAAATTGAGGCTGACAAGTCCATATAGAGGTGTAAGGGCAAAAAAATATTTATTTTCTCAGAAAACGTTGTAATTTTCTGCTGCTGCCTCTCACCCTTGGACAAGAAAAGCTCCTTCTGCACACCTCTCAAGCCCTTGTCCAGATTTTCATTGTTTTTTCGTGTGCAAAAGAAGCTTTGTAAAAGCTTCCAGTCCAGCAAGGGCCGGCGAAGTTAGCCAGTCCGGCGCCGCTCGTTCTCGCCACTGTCTTCCGGTGCCTCGCCCCACCACCTCCGCGACACGATGACACTTTTATGCTCGCAAGTCGGGATCGCTGTCGCTCGATCAGATTTAACTCGGCGCAGGGTGCATCGGCGCCTTGAGTGGAGATGAACTCCCTCATTGATGTCGTCGTCAATGTCAGACGCGCATGCCACAGGGTCATCTTCGCTGCGCTCCTTGTATCCTCCGATGCAAGCGGCCGCTGAAGACCGCACTTTCTGAAAGCTGCTAACAGTTTCACTCGTTACACTGTCCCAAGAAGTGCTCAAGTAGTACATCGCGTCGAAGCGATAACTTCCCGAGTCGTCACCCGTGATTGCACGAGTTAGGAAGCGTTGCACAATACATTTCCGATAGAAATGTTTCACATTCTTTATATACCAGCGTCGAGGGTTGCAGAGTGGCTAGTTGTGTTGGCAGGTAGAAACACAACACGAAAGTTGTGCTTTAAGCAAGCCCGTGCTTGCTTAAACCACTTCAATAGCGCCTCCTCCAGCTCCTCATGGCGGGCTCCACGGGCTTGCTTTGTTGCGCCGCCGAATACCAAGGCGTTCGTCTCGATTTCTTTCCGCTTCGACACCACGGTATTCACAGTAGACGCTGGCAGTCCAAGTTCGTTTGCTATGTCGATTCGCTTCCTCTTCGGGTTCCTGTCGACAACCGCTAGGATATTCAGCTTCTGCTTAATTGACAAGGGCTTGCGCTTCCTCGACGCCATGCTAGCTGCAACTGTCTCGAATCGCGAACTATACTGAGCAACGTGCAGCCTCGCCAGCCTCGCACAGGGCCCGGCCTGCATTTTAGCATCGGTGTCAGAGTGGTCTCCATTGGCTGTGATATCAGTTACGTCGTTCTCAGCGTCATGCCCAACCACGCACGCCATTGGCTGCATTGAGTGGACGTCGTCCATCTCGTCACAGCCATGGCGCAGAGCGGCAGAGCACGCGCGCTGTGGAGAGCCTCCACATGGGTGGGCCACGAACAACTATAGCAGAGCGCCGACGGTGGAATCATGAGAGAGCTCGCGTCGCCGGGCTGATGTGCAGTCCGGGCATGAAAACAGGCCCGGGAGGCCGAGGCCGGCAGCAACTTTACGTACCGATGATCCGGCAGCCTTACAGGCTGCGCTAAATCGCGAAAACCACTGTGCTACAGAAAATAACAGGCATTTTTTTTTGAAAACCATTTGAAGATTGACGGCTCAGACGGGTCTCTGTGTGGGAGAGGGGGGGTGACAATTGAACGCAGCAAAGAAGTGCCACTTAGCGCTTCTCACAAGCACGCGGTTTTTTTGCACACCTGAATGAGAATTTTCGCCCGCGGAACGTATCATACGACCGCAGTTTGCCGCAATGCCGAACGTTGCTGCCGAATAATCGTATTTTCCGGGAACGTATTAAGCGGAACGTATTAACACATAGCTCTATGGGGACATTTTTAGTTTTTGCGATTTCGAGCGTAGGAGCTGGGAAATCGTATTAAGCGGTAACGTATCAACGAGGTTCTACTGTACATGTCAGCCTACCACCAAGATTAGGATACTGCATTGTGTTTGTGACTTTCGTGTCACACTTCATGGCATGAGACACCTATTCATTTGCCTCTCTTTTGTTATTTGGCCAAAATTCAACGTTGCCTATGGACACGTCGATGCCTGTTTCTGTGTGCCCACCTACTAAGTATGCTGAAGAGGCTATGCTGACATTGCATGTCAACTTTCGCACTTTGTTGCAAGCGGATCGGAAATCTCATTTTGATAACCATCACAGAAACGCCCCCTTTTTTCCGGGATCTCTTGTCCTCCTTGGTCACCAGCATGCCATGTTGGGTTTAATGAAAAGCTGCTGTTTTCTTACACCAGCCCATAATTTGTATGCTGCCAATTTACTGCTGTGACTTATGAAATTGAGCTGTTGTCCTTGTCTCCATCGGCTCAACCCTGCACGGACGTAGTTCACATTGTCTGCCTGAAGCACTATCACATATTGTACAGCACTGATTCTTGTCTGCAGTGAACTTGTTTGGGTGCATTGAGCTGGTGATTTCTGCATCTGAGGGTTGTGTTATGATCCGTTCACCTTGCTGTTGAGGAGGAGGAAGACAAGTTGTTTCTGGTTTGCCATTTTTGTTATTGTGGCCCCCTATCATTGTTCTAATGTAAATATTGTAAATCAAGCTATTTTCTGACATCTTCTCGTAGCAGTACTGAATGTGATAGAAATAATTTGTCTGTTTATTCTACAAGCAGCCAGAGAAATTGGTCGATATGTTGCTGCATCCACGTGCTTGCGAGTTGACCGCGCAGCCTGTGCTTTAAGTACCATCACGCTGTACCCTCGCTAAGGAGAGAGAGCTGAAGTAAAACCACTGCATGTACCAAATATTAATTTCTCATAACTTTCATTACATTTCTCACAATTTCTTGCAGCAGAGTCCACTGGACTTCAGTAGCCATATGATCATGTTTCTTTCTTCCGACGCATTCTTTGCCTTGCCACTGCTTTTATCAGAAACAGCCAGTGGTGGAGTTGTCACTGCTTGTAGGTACTTGCATTATGGCTGCTGCAGTGAAAGCTTCATAGCAACACTTAAAAAAAGGTCTTGAAGGCCATGTCTCAAGTTAAAAGGCCAAAGAACAAATAATGCAAACTTTCATGACAAGTGCAGTGATGGAAGTGCTGCTCCAATTGCTCCAGACTGCTCCAAAAGAGAAAGGCTGCTACATGCTGTTTTAACTGCGATTTTTGTGTGTAATTGCTCAGAACCTGCTTCGAAACAGCACTGAGAAAATGAAAATAATGAACTTTAACCGCGTGAACAACTCGCAAGCCTTGAAGAAAGTGAGAACAATCTGTACACTATCATCCTAGTATGCTACCAGTATTATCAGCTCTGATCTCATTTTTGCAACAAGAACTGGCACATCGAGCATTTAGCTTCTTTTTTTAACTTCACATCCATGCTATTATGGTGAAATGCGGATATGACCGAGATTGCTTTGATTTCGTACCAATCATGAACTGCTGGTTCGGCAGCTATTATTATATGTGACAGTGGCTACTTGTGTAATGTGGTGCTCAGCTTTACCTGTTTGATCTCATTTCTGCCACAAGAACTGGTATTGTAATGACAAATACGGTCACTGGTAGAGGAAGACAAAGAAGACGGTTGTTGTGGTTGATGCGCGTGCTGGTTCAGCTGTGGCTACTGAGTGCTGTCTCGTTGCTGTTCGTTATTAAAACGGCTGCCCTAACCTTGTCTACTAAACGCATTCTATCAATTGGTGGAGGTGCTGGTTTCCTCACCCTGGAACTCCGTTCCCGGACTCTACCCCAACCCCCCGCTTCGCCAATGCCTGACGACATGGCTCAGCCACCTGCTGCCCCTAACCCCATCTGTCACCTGTTCCGGCATGGCACGACAGCGAGATCCGGTGATTTTCAACGCCACCGATGACCAAGACGCCGAAGACTGGCTGACCCAATATGAAATCGTAAGCGCTCACAATAAGTGGGATGACACCGACAAACTTGGCTACCTTCACTTCTATCTCGCGGGTGTGGCACAGCTGTGGTTTCACAATCATCAATCTGACATTCCCACTTGGTCATCCTTTTAAGGCGTGTTTTGCAGAAGTATTCGGCCGACCCGCTGTTCGCAAGCTCCACGCCGAACAGTGCTTGCGCGGCCACGCACAGCGATCTGGCGAGACCTTCACCTTTTATATTGAGGACGTTGTAGACCTCTGCGGTCGTGTCAATCCCGAAATGTCTGACACTGACAAAATACGGCACATTATGAAAGATATCGAGGATGACGCCTTTCACATGCTCGTTGCCAAAAATCCCCAAACTGTCGCCCAGGTGACTCAGTACTGTCAAAGTTACGACGAGCTGCGGAGAAAGCGCATTTCTACGCGACTTCCGAGCCTAGACACGACCACCACATCTGCATTAACCATTGGTGCCGTTCCTACTGAACAGACCACGCTAATGCAACACATCCAGCAATTCGTTCGCGAAGAAGTGGCGCGACAATTGTTTCTTGTGCCCTACGTTTCGACCAGTGCGCACACACGCTGACCCCAACGCTTACGAAAAGCGATAGAGGAGCAAGTTTTTGACGCTCTGCCTCCCACCTACTATCCTTCGCCTATCTCCGCACCTCTGACTTACGCTGAGGTCGCAAGACGACCGTCGCCGTCTCTACCACCCGTCGCGGACCCTGCTCAACAGCCCTAATGCCTTCTACGCAGCCAGTCCACCTGTCCGCCCGGACCCACCACCGTTTCGCCAGCCCACCCCGCCGTCAACTAATCCTTGGCGCACACCAGACAACAGGCCAATCTGCTACTCCTGCTCTCTGCCTGGCCACGTCGCGCAATACTGTCGTCGTCATGATTACCACCCAGGCGCTGGTGAGGCAAGTTACGGCTACAATTGTCCCGAGCCACCACACTCGATTTCATCCCAACCCATGACGGATCAGTCGTCGTCGGGTCGCCGCGGCTTCGACAGGCGTCGGTCGCCCTCACCACGGCGCCGTTCCCTTTCTCCGATGCTTCCTCGACCGCCACCTGCGCAAGTGGAAAACTGACCATCACAGTTCCCGAGGCAAGAGCTGCGCACATATAGAAAACTTCATGGTCTCGATTTTTACGCGCTAATGAAATAACCGTGCATATTGATGGTGTAGCTGCGCAAGCGCTCGTTGATACTACTGCTGCCATGTCTGTGCTCAGTGGTGAACTGTGCCGCAAGTTAAAGAAGCTTACAATACCACTTTCCGACGTCTCTCTCCGTACTGCAACTGCGCACCACATCCAACCTTCTCTGGCGTGCACAGCTCGGCTCGTCATCCAGAACGTTTTGTATATAGTCAAATTCGTTGTCTTTTCACCATGTTCACATGACATCATCTTGGGCTGGGACTTCCTTTTCGCTCATCATGCCATCGTTCACTGTGTGCGTGCCGAACTAGAGTTGTCGCCGATCTGTGAACTGCCCCTGTGTGAAGCACCGATGTCTGACAGGCCCTTTGCCCAGGCATTATCTCCTCGAGTAGTCGTCGCTGCGGACACTCACATCCCTCCGTTATCCTCCGTTCTTGTGCCACTCTCTTGCGACGACACGTCCTCGGTCACTTCCCTGTTTATATCCTCCGAAGCCTTCGGCTCTCGCAAGAGCTTCCTTCTCCCATTCGCAGTTGTCACTATATAGAAAACTCATGTGGCACCATCTATATAACGAACCCGTTTTCTTCCCCAGCCACGTTATTCCGTGGAGAACTCATCGGTTGCCTTGAGGAAATCGATTCTGTTTACTCCAGTCACCTGCCTGATGGCTCGCCATCTTCTCACGTCAGCAGCATTACTCCTGATACCACTACCACTTCATCAACCGAGGGCTTCCTCCCATCGAATGACTCTGAACTCCCCGCTGCTCAGTGGACCCAACTCTTGGCGCTACTCGATCGCTTCAGAACGTCATTCGACCATAGCCAAACTTCCTTGGGCCGCACATCTGCCATCGTTCACCAAATTGACACCGGCACCCATGCACCTTTGCGCCAGCGTCCATATCGAGTCTCTCACGCTGAACGCTGTGTCATTGACAAGCAGGTGAACGATATGCTTGAACGTGACGTAATACAACCTTCAAACAGCCCTGGGCCTCTCCGGTTGTACTGGTGAAAAAAAAGGACGGCAGCATCAGATTCTGCGTTGATTATAGGCATCTTAATAAGATCACACGAAAAGATGTTTATCCGCTGCCCTGAATCGATGACGCTCTCGATTGCCTGCAAGGAGCAGAGTTCTTTTCTTCTTTAGACCTTCGATCGGGCTACTGGCAGGCCCCCTATGAATGAAGCCGACCGCTCCAAGACTGCGTTTGTAACTCCGGACAGATTGTACGAGTTCCACGTGATGCCGTTCAGCCTCTGTAATGCGCCTGCCACCTTCGAACGTCTCCTGGACAACATCCTCAGAGGCCTGAATTGGAACACATGCCTGTGCTATTTGGATGACGTCGTCGCTTTTTCGAAGAACTTCGACTCCCACCTCAGCCGCCTCGCAAGTGTCCTCACTTGCCTTGCGGACGCTGGACTGCAGCTGAATTCGAAGAAATGCCATTTCGCCGCCTGCCAGCTTACCATCTTGGGCATGTTGTTAGCAAGTATGGTGTCCGTCCTGATCCTTCCAAGCTTCGCGCTGTCGCCGACTTTCCCAGGCTGTCTACACTAAAAGAACTCCGTAGCTTCATCGGCCTCTGTTCATATTTTCGCCGTTTTGTGCACAATTTCACCACCATAATCACCCCCCTGACACAGCTACTTGCCGACAACCAAGACATTTTGGCTTGGTCTCCCGCATGCGACAAAGCGTTCGCCTCTTTACGCCATCTTCTGACATCCCCACCTATCTTACGCCACTTTGACCCTGATGCTCCAACCGAAATCCACACGGACGCTAGTGGAGTAGGCCTCTGCACTTTTCTTGCCCAACGCAAATCTGGGTTCGATGAGTATGTCGTTTCCTACGCTAGCCGCACCCTCACTGAAGCGGAAAAGAACTATCAGTCACGGAAAAAGAATGTCTTGCCATCGTATGGACGATCACGAAATTCCGACCTTACGTATACGGCCGCCCATTCGACGTCGCGACTGTAATATGCATTGTGCCACGCACTGTACCACGCATTGTGTTGGTTGTCGTCATTAAAAGATCCATCTGGTCGCCTAGCTTGTTGGGCGCTACGTCTTCAAGATTATGACATTCGTGTAGTCTATCGGTCAGGCCGTAAGCATTCGGACGCCGACGCTCCTTCTCGCTCGCCACTTCCCCCACGAGCATGTTACTGCGTCTCTTTCCGGCGGTGAATGTTCTTCACTTGAACATGCCAACATGTCCTCTGAGCAATGCCAGGATCCATGGATAGCGTCTCTTATAGAGTACCTGTCTCAGGTGTCTCTATGTACCGCCATCTGCTCACTTCGACGAACTGCTCGCCATTTTACAATCCGTGACGGCCTTCTGTACCGTCTAAACTATTTATCTGATGGTCGCAAATGGTTGCTGGTAATCCCCTCGCCATCTACGTTCCGATGTCTGTGCCTCCTTCCACGCGGATCCGCAGTGCGCCAATGCTGGCGTAGTGAAGACATATGCCCGCCTCCGGATTCGATACTACTGGCGTGGAATGTACCGCTTTGTTTGGCAGTACGTCCGTTCATGTTCGATGTGCCAACGCTGGAAGTGCTCTCCTCACACGACCACAGGGCAACTCCAACCACTGCCTTGTCCCTCTCGGCCTTTCTTGACCGCACTGGTATCGACTTGTACCTACCGTACACACCAAATGGAAATCGCTGGGTCATCGGAGCTGTGGATCACCTTAATGCTACGCTGAAACCACGGTGCTTCCAGAGGCCACCGCGCGTGAAGTCTGCTTGTTCATTCTTCGGAACTTCGTTCTTCGGCACGGTGCGCCCCCGAGCTACTCAGTGACCGCAGGCGTTCCTTCTTGTCCGAAGCCGTAGAAGCCCTCCTCTGCGAATGCAACATCGTACATCGAACTACTACCCTTATCACCCCCAAACCGACGGGATGACCGAGCGCTTTAATCGCACGCTAGGTGACATGCTCTCCATGTATGTTTCCGATGACCGCACGAATTGGGACCGCACACTGCCATTCGTTGCGTATGCTTAAAACAGCGCCATTCTATGTACTACTGGATTCTCCCCGTTCTTCCTCCTTTATGGTCAGGAACCTTCCTCGTTCTTGGACACTATCCTTCTGTACCGCCCAGACCCTTCAGAATCGATGACTCTAGCCGAAGCCACCACTTATGCCGAAGAATGTCGGCAGCTCGCACGATTCGCTTACCACGCACGATCAGGCTCGCCAGAAGCACTCTCATGACCGAAGCTTATCTCCTTCGTCATACTCCCCTGGAACAATCGTGTGGCTCCGTGTGCCCTCATCTGCTCCCGGCTTTTCCGCAAAGTTCAAGCCTAAGTATGACGGTCCTTACCAGGTCTTGTGCCAGACGTCCCCCAGTCAACTACGTTGTTGAGCCTATTCAACCACCTACAGATCAACGGCGCCGCGGGCGCAGGGACTGTCCACGTCGACCGGCTGAAACCTCACTACGACCCACCAGTTCTACGTGTGCCATAGATAGCCAGGATGGCTCCTTTTCCACCGGGGAGCGGTTGTAATGACAAATACGGTCACTGGTAGAGGAAGACAAAGAAGATGGTTGTTGTGGTTGATGCACATGCTGGTTCAGCTGTGGCTACTGACTACTGTCTCATTGCTGTTCGTTATTAAAACGGCTGCCTAACCTCGACTACTTAACGCATTCTATCAGTATTTCATGGTGCAATCGATAGCCAACCATTTTTTTATTGGCTCCTTTCTCGGTATTTATATTGATGGTTGTCTCCGAATTATCTTTCTTAATAAATATCAATATTTACGAGACACTTCGGCAATACATTGAACTCCAGGACATGTATGGCATATTTTTCAGTGTGGTCCTAAAACGCCAATAACTGCTGCAAACTAGCATTTTATTGCTGTGAAAACACTTGCGACTGCTCCAAAATGACACTTTTTCTGCTTTGAAATCTGCTACAAAAAGTAAAAAGTCACCTCCATCACTGCATGTGCACCAAGTCTTTAGAATTTAGCTCAGCATGACTTGTGCTGTGGTTCAGGCGATGTCAGGCATGACTTGACTAGGTTTCACTATTTTCAGTTCTAAAGAGCCACCACCACACTAAACAAATGTGTGTTTCAAGTTGGTCACTTGCTGGCCACCAAGTTGGTGCTTCAGTTCAGTTGTGCAGCAGTGTAGGTGCTTTGACGTGAACATATCGCATGTCATTGTACTCTTGGCAGTTATCAAAGTGCAGTACATATTGTAATGTTTTTGCCCTGTTGCAGCTCTCGTGTTTTATCGCACGTGGGTGTGGAAGCTGAGGTGCCACCCCGCCCCCAGCGACCATTGAAGGTGAATTTTTGTTCTCCTCCTGTGTAAACTTCAGAACACTTTAAGCACCAAGTATATATTCTACAGAGTTGCAACATTAACTGCATCAGTGTTGGTGAGCTGTTTTCATTCCATTTTGATTGATTCTGGCATGGCCACAGATAAGTATCAGTACTGGCTATGCACATTGGTTTTAGCACATTCAAGTCACGTTTAATGACCCAGAACGCCCTACGTGCATAGGTAAGTGTTAGCCATCACACCCAGGGGTGGAACAGCTGCGCCATTTGTGCCATTGTGCGCCAAACTTGCTTGCCTGCGCCATTCTGCGCCGAACCACCTCTGTTGCGCCAAACTCGTTTATCAGCGCCGTACTGCGCCGTAGCACCCGAATTTAGGCGAAAGGTGCGACAGCTAGCAAGCCCTGTGCCCGAAAGCTTGACTGAAACATCGTGTTTTCGGTTCCGTCGAAACGTTTATAGTTTCGGTTTCGTCAAGGCTGTGATCGCTCGAGCAGCAGCTGTGAACTTCGATTCTAAGGGCGCGGTCGTCATCGCTGGTGCGCTCGCTATTTTAGCAGGCATCAGCGCGAATGACTCGTAAATCGTTCTGTGTGCTGAAGGGCGAAGTGATAGCAACAAATTGTAATGTATAGGAAGTGAAGCTGGCAGCTATCGCATTTGGATCCGATCTCCGTAACCCTGCAAAACGCTGGTTTAACAGAATACGGCCACACCAGGGAGAGCAGAACTTTTCGAACCGTCTCTTCGCGATAAGGGCGCAGCACGTAGAAGTGTGTGCGAGCCGCCCGCTGATGGTGGCCGAGCCAGCGCGCGCGCCAGCGATCGTGATTACGAAGTTCACAGTTGTTGCTCGAGCGACCCCCCCCCCCCCCCACCCCTCGCGTCATTTAGGGCTCGTTCAAGACGGGCGGGGTGTTTCCCCCTCTGCTTCGACGGCAGGGTTCCGAGCGGGGGTGATGTTATCGCATTGCGCCTTTCGAGCGACGGAGATGGGCCGGCTCGTTTGATTTCTGCTTTTTTCGAAGCCGCGCTGCTTCGCCGCCGCTCGCACGCTTTTTACGCGGGTAGAACATATGATGCGCGGGAGTGAATTTGGACTTTATACGGGACATGACGGCAACAGCGACGGCAAAAACCCGTCGAGAGTGTACAATTGCTATCGCAATAGTAAGCTTTTGCACAATTTAGCTTAGTGATTGAAAAATGCAGAATTGGACAAATGTTGCTTCACAAGTGCTGTGAAACGGCTACAATGCTCTGAACGTTCTCTCTGACTGCTCCAAACTTGCTCGAAAACGCCTTTCTGGCTGCTCCAAGCCTGCTCCAAAATGTCTTTCTCGATGCTCCAAGTCTGCTACAAAAGGCATGTTTGCCTGCTCCCATGACTGCTCCCAAACCCATGGACCCTGTTCCACCCCTGCACACCCCACCCAATTTAACGTTCGTGAGAAACATTGAGATTGCCACATGGTAGAATAGAGGCAAATATTGGAAGCGATCACTACATTTTGACCATCACTATTTCCTCTAAGGGCTATAAAAGATATCGGCCTAAAGTCAAGCACGCGAGATGTGACTCTGTTCATTATACAGTCGAACCCACTTATAACGATCCCAGATATAATGATATGTCGGTTATAACGACCATATTTCGGTGGACTTATGAATTTCCTACGCTACCCACTGAAACTGCGCCCCACCTATAGCGAGCATTTTTCAAAGCATCCTACCTTTAAAACGAACACTCAGAATGAAAAGAAAAAAAACGTGAACAGGCGTTCTAAAGCATGTGAGGCGCAGCGCTCGCGCGTGCCCCGCTGCAGTTTACCCGCGACGAAGATATCGCAGACCGCGGCGAGTGTCGCACACAGATTTTGGATGCTGCGAGCGAGTTTGCTCAGGCCCCGGAGACTCTCAAGTTCCAGCGATGGCCGCAGAGGGCGAAAAAATCGACCGCGGCGAGTTCCATCGAAATGCGCATATAGTGGAACTACTGACTCCTCTTTTAGCGGTCGGATAAGTTAGTTCAGATTTTCCGTGTTAGGGGCGCTCAACGAGGCCAAATATTTCGTTTTAGAATGTGTCAAAAGATTGTTAGAAGCTTAGTTACCGTGTCATTTTTTATAAAGATAGTAGGGATCGGCTTTAATGTTACTTCTAGAATTACTACAAAAGCTTGATTGTTTGAGAACAAGTATTGAGATTACACTGACGCTCGAAAAGCAGCAGCCCATTGGCATCGGTTGCGTTTCGGTCGGTTAATTCATTCAAATTGTACCGCGGTCGTTTTCTGTGATCGGCATCACGCAGCTCTGTTTCATATCGGCTTTGATATATGAATGCGAGTTTGTGTGTCACACTTACCATGCCGCTACCTCGAGGCGAACGTGTCTAAAGCCTGTGAATCATGTCAGCTGCGGCGCTTCACCGACTTTATAAACGTCGGGCTGCACAGCTTCCAGCGTGAAAATTCAACGCCGGCAAATTGCTCGGAGACTACCTACGAAAACGGAATAACGAAGCACAATGTGCGCGTGGGCACTGGTGAGTGAAAATGCACTGTTTTGCACTTGAACATAGCCTTTCTTTTTTTTTTTTTTTTGCACGCGGTACGGTTTTTGTCAATTCATAAGGTTTTACGACTTGTCCAGCTGATGAGATGCACAGCTTGTGGGTTCTAATGACATTTTCTCAGAAGGGGCGGGGGACACGGGGAGGGGGGGGGGGGGGGGCTCCAGCCCCCCCCCTCGAAGAAATTCACTCACCCCCCCCCCTCATGGTAAAAAAATCCTGGCGCCGCCCCTGTTTCTCAGATAGCTTACTGCATTCTCACATTTGCAGATAATATCTTTACTGCTTAACTTTGCCACATAGATCACAGCATAAGTTTTACCTATTTCTGCGCAAACGAGTCCGCTGCGAAATATGCTCTTAAATTCAATGCATGGTAAAGCCAAGTGAACTTACAGTATGTATACACATTTGAACATTTTCATAAGCAGGGACAGTTACATTTTCATATACCATATAGTGTATCCAGTTGGGCAATTAACTAGCTTTGTCCACTGATGGGCATCTCTAAAACAAATTCACAAATGTATCGTTCTCATGCAGTGTTCTCATATACATTCTTCTTGGACATGATTCACAAATACATTCACTCTTCTACTATAGTAACCATGACTGCTTTTTCCTCTTTCAGCCCAACCACAGCCTCCAAGGAACTGCTCATATCAGCATACGCTTGGATGCTTTATCTCTGAACCTACCTCAGGTCAGCAAAGAATGTGTCATCACTGAAACTAAACTCATGGGCCAAAATCCTAGCAAGGTATGGTTGTAGACACTTTATTTATTGAACCAATTTTTGTTTAACCATTTCTGTCTTACTCTTTCTCATGACTCGGTTTTTTTTTTCTTCTCAGGAAACTGGACAAAAGAGAGATCATTGGTTTCCAAGCTACCCACATCAAGTCGTAAGAAGCTCAACAGTTGCCGTAGTGACAACCCCATGGGCCACCAGTATTTACGAGGCATACAAACGCAAGCCTTAGGCATACTGAAAAGCAGTGATATTGTACAGTATGTTGAAGCAGTACAGAATTGGGTGCACCAATTATTTTCTTGCTTCATGAATTACTCAATTTAGAGGAAATAATGCGCGCTTCAAATTCTTTGGATAGTGCATGTGATGGGGTGCACATACTGTACTTCACTCTACATGTCAAACTTTGCATAGAGTATCACATATAACTAGGTAGCAAATGGGCCAGTAGTAGTGCATATTTAGCAGCACTGCTTTTTCAGTATAGATTGCTGTGAATGCGAAGACTGTTGCAAAGGAATGGCAAGAACAGCTACAGTAGTGCTGAAACGAAAAGTTACTGGTACCGCTTACTTGTTGGGAGTGACGTTGTGAAGGCTCTAAAATAGGAAACTGTGTGCAAGCACTCATCCCTTCATTAAACAAGACATGTCGTGCAGTGGTCACCTGGAGATGAGTGGATTTAAGTGCACCTCAGTGTATAAGTATTGTTGGATGGCACTTCCAGGTCACTACTCTGGAATACATAATGTTTGATGATGGGCATAGGTGAATGAAAGCATGTGCATAAGGACATTTTGGGCAGTATTCTATGGAACAGGCTGAGGAATTTGTAAAGCATCTAAAAAAAATTCGTTTTTAATATTATTAATGGGATGATATGTAAACACACACTGTCCAGAAAAGAGGGTACATCACCGTTGCATATGCGCAAGCAATTCGTTTTGTATGTGAAGTTGAGCCACAGACAAATAGCAAATACAGTAAAAGCTCGTTAATTCGCACTCGAAGGGGGAATGTGAAATTGTTCAAATTAGTGGGCAGGCACTAGAATGAACAGACATTGTGTCACAATGCATGGGCAGAATCCAAAGAAGCCACATCTGGGCTCGTTATCACGAACTAGGCACTACTACACATTTGTGGCAGGTGAATTCATAAATTAAGTTCATGGAGCTCTCTAACAGCGAACAAAATTGATCAGTCTGTGATACGCCAAAAAAAAAGCATCGACGTGCATTGCGAGCAGTGAGCCTTAATGTTGAAATATATGATACGTATTTATGCTCCAAAACACGTTTATTTACATGACAGACTTAACACAATCAAAATTAAAAGTAATCGGTAATTTGCATTCACTTGCGTTTCTTGCATAGCGACTCCATGAGCATTGTTTTTAGCTTGCCCACGGGCTCCAGTGCAGCATCTGAAATCTCATCTGCTGAGAAATGATGCTGTTTTGTTGTTTTGCATCTCTAGTAAATTTAGTTTGGTTTGATGTTGCGACATATCGTGATCACTCTGGGCAGACTTCTGCAAGGAGCGACGAAAACCAGGGGCTCCCAGTTCGAGCTAACTGTTGTTGATACCAACGCGTTCGAATTATTGGGAGATTCCCCCCTAGAAATACACAGGGCTGTGCCGGGACCAGGGCATCAGTTCGAATTAATAGTAACTTTGAATTAACTGAGTTTGAATTAATGAGCTTTTACTGTAATAATATTTGTTCACGATAACAGACCTGACACGACATGGCGTTTTTAACAGAGAATTAATTGAGTGCACTCAATAGGTGTAATCAGAGTTCATTAGAGTCGGCCAGTGTTTGTACATGTTGAAGATTCGAATGTGTACTGAAAGCTATTTCCTTGTTATTGCTGTGAGCTATGTAGCCAAAAAAGGCTAGTTTTGCATGATACTCATGTTAAGAGTGAGGCAGACAGTTAGGAGGTAGTGACAAATGAAAATGTGAGTTCAGCTTCTGCAATCGTCCATCGTTTGAGCAGTGTCTTTGACGACTATGCACTGTTGGCACCAAAAAAATGGACTCATTTAGTCAATGCAAGGCATAACAATTTTACGAGGGTTATTAAAAAAGTAAGGGCTGTGTGGTCCCAAACAAATAAATATTCATTAGCAAAGGTTTTTATTGGCGGGCTTAGTTTAGCACAAACCTGCTTCACTTTTCTACATAATCACCGTTAGCTTCCAAGCACTTTTCGTACCACCACACTAGTTTTAGACCCTCTACATAAAAGTTCACTACCTGGGAATTGAACCTGTTGACAGCGGCCGTCTTCAATTTCTTGCTATCTTTAAACCGTTGTACCCTGAGCCACTGTTTCAAGTGAAAAGATAGGAAATAGTCAATTGGTGCTGGGTCGGGACAGTAGGGTGGGTTATCAGTGTTCCCAACAATACCTTGAATCTTCTCATTGGTTCTGGCTGTGGTGCGAGGACGCATCTGGTCATGGAGGAGGATGATTCCAGACGAGAGTTTGCCATGTCGTCAATTTCTTATCATACATTTTTGCTTGGCGAGCTTTTCACGGTATATGTCAGCTGTCAGTGTGGCCCACATTTTGTGAAATCAACCAAAAGAATGCCCTTTTCGTCCCTGAAAATGGTAGCCATCATTTTCTGACTGGAGTAAACAAATTCCTTGAATTTTTTCGGTTTCTGTGAAGGGGAGTGGAACCATTGCATTGATCGTTGTTTTGTTTCTGAAGTTGCATAGGAGAGTGGAAGGATACTTGCATAGGATATCCAAGTATCGTGATATGTAACAATGCGTGAAAACAAGGCATATCTGTCTTGTCGGTAGCCGTCCAAAAATGCTCGTCCACCTGACATTCTTAGGTGTTTGAGTTGGTCGGTAAGAATTTTCGGTATCCAGCTTAAACAAATTGTGATATCTGAGAATTTTAGCTAAAATCGTGTAAATTGCAGTGAGGCCAACAAGGGGAACTTCATCTGATAGACCAGTAACTGTTAGTCGTTGATCTAATTGCAATGCCCTGTCCACTTGAATAGTTTCATTGGTCTGGATGCTTGGCCTGCCGCTCTGCTCTTTGCCATACACATTTGTGCAGCCATTTGTGAAGTCTTGACACCATTTTTTGACTTTTCTTTCACTCATCACTGTTGGTCCGTAAACCAGGCACAACTACCCATGAATTGGAGAAGCTGATGATTCTTTTGCATGCAAAAATCGAATTACAGCATGCAACCTCACAACAGGCGGGGAGCAATGATTTTCGCAAACATTGTCATCTGCATTCCCCGACAAGCAGATGACTACTGAGCCAGAACAATAACTTCAGCACTTTCGCGGAGAATTAACAGATGGTGATGTGCATATTAATCTTTAATCTGACGTGTAAATATTAAAAGGTTAGCAAACCGCCCTTACTTTATGAATAACCCATGTAAAAAAGTTAATTATACAGATTGGACAGAAATGATTACTTACTGCCTATTTTCCAACGTTGCTACCGTGACTTCCAGCACTTCCTAGCTGTCTAGTGTACTAATGTTCCATATGTCCCTATTGTATGTGCATATGTCATGTGCAATGTATTACAAGTGCTGTACACTGGTGTATCGTTTCTTTTTGCAAATGAGTGCTTTTAGGAACACCCAAAGGCATCCTCTATCTCATGTGTCAGCTGATCAACAGTGGGCGAGCAAGGGTAGCTCAATTCTGTAAACTTATCTTCCGTGACAACCTTCACAGGAATGTTCACTTGCTGAAATGTTGGATTCAGGCTAAGGCTTTCATTATTCGCCAACCGTTACTCAATTGAAGTGTTTATGTCACTGCAACCTCTTCGACTCTTTGAAACATAAACCAAGTTTGCTTTTCAACAGAATCCCGTAAATGGTGTTTTCCCAGGATAGACGAGGTTAGCACAACTGAGAGTTGAACTAGTTGTCGGAGTTAGTCGTAATAAGATCGGACGTGCAGGCACGAACACAATATTACGCACAATAACGAGAACGCGTTATGTGCAGGAATATCTGGCATAACAGCGTGGTTTCACTTTTCTTTTTTTTTTTCAACGCGATGTGCCTCTCGCCAATGTTTTGTCAAAATATTACATTGCGGCTCAGGCTAATCTTACTGACACTGCATCTTTTGAGGGCAGTTTTAATGCTGTTTGTTTATTACAGCTCAAATCATCAAACGTGCATGTGTAGTGAGAAAGACAGCGGGCAGCACTGTACAGTACGTACGCAAGTACTGTGCTTGGGTCACCCACAACGCGTCGTTCCGCGTATTATAAATGGTGTTCTGAACGAGCGAAGAGACAAAGTTGCTCGATTTCAGCAGGGAATTTTATTAAACAGATGGCTAATACTGTTTTTTGTGTGTATTGTTCAACTCTGTGACTGACAGTGCTCCTCGTTTACATGTATACATAACTTGCAAGTGACGTCAGTTCCTGTCTTCCGTCCGTCTTCCGTCCGCCATTACCGAGCACATACGTCTCAGTGACCGCGCCGTGTTTACGTTCGTGCGGCGGATCGTTTGGCGTAGTGCGCGCGTTTTGATTGTTTGCCTTTCGCGTAAGACGAAGGAGAATCGTTCAGGACATTATGCAGCCGGCGGCGAAGCAGTGTTGAATGGGGAACTCGGATCCTCGAGCGCGTCTGCAGTGTCCGAGTCCATGGTGTCGCACGTTATGGGTGAAACAACTTCGCACGAGATTTGGAAACATAGCTTGCCTTTTATGAAGTGACGCCCGCGCACACGTCCGTTTTTCAGTCTTCGGATCCTTCCTGTTTATGCGCGCATGAGCCATGTTCTCCTCTTCACGGACAGCTCTTTCGTGCGGTCGCACGGGTTTGTGATCACCTTTGGCAAGCAGTACGTCCCCGCTTCTGGTCCTTTTTTATCTCATTTACACTTACATCTCGTGCGGCAGTCAAATATCGCCATTGCGACGGACGGCGTTGACGGGAAACGCGAGAGCCGCACAGCTTGGCTCGGTGTCGTCTGCTGCCATGTGCTCGGTGATGGCGGCGCTATAGCGGCGCATATGCCGAGATCGTATCCCAGAATTCCGCAGTGTGACGTACTTGCAAGTTATGTATACTGCCACATTCACGATTGCCAATAAACAATGTAAGCTTACTTGCTTGGCGTGTTTTTTTGCCAGTTGAGGCCTCGCGGTCACCTGGCGACTTAGGGGAAATATTTGTAGTAACATTAGGCTGCCGTGCGCGCGAAATCTATCCCGCGACAGCGGTGAATAAACGCCCGCAACCTGCGGGCGCGCACCGCGACCGCCCGCACCTGGCAGCAATGCTGCAGCCATATTGCCCCAGCGTAATGATGATGATAGTTTTATCAGCGCCATCTCTAGGTCGGATACTTTAGTTCACAACGCCACCGCTACCCTTATTTGTGTTGCACTGTCAAAGGTACAGTTTCCCTTCTCTACATAATAGTATAGGTGTTCTGTGGTTTGCTCACTTTCTAGGCGTTTCTTCACTCGCTGAACGGCAGTGAGGGGAAAAAAAATGAAATAGGAGGCAGCATGAATACTGTGGGAATCGAGCGCGCCCCTCCCCTTTGGCGCCTCGTTCCCCAGCTAGCGCGAGTGCTGGCCCCGTGCTCCTCGAGCGCCGGGAACATGGCCACCGTGGTTTCGCCGCCAGGCCTTTTTGTCTGGTGCAAGCCACGCGTCGGTCTTCCCTGCACGGAGCACGGAGACACGTTGTCCGAACATGCCGGGACAATGCCTACCCCTCGCATCACGCTAGCACACGTGACGGTGCTTCGCCGATCGTCATTGGCCGCCCGTGACTGCCTCCTCTCCCCTGAGCTTGCTCCCGCCCGGCGCTCGCTCGCCGCGGCAGATGCTCACAGGCCTACACGAGAGGTAGACGCACTGCCTTAGCAGGCGGCTTCTCGTACGTGCGCTCGGCTGCTGCCCTTTGTGTGATAGCTGTAGCGCCTGCCGACAAGCGTTCACTCGGTCGGTTTTGCGGAGTTACCCTTACGGCCCGCAATCCCGTGATTGTCGCACTGTGCTGTATCTTGGGTTAATAAACCCGTGTTTGTTGACGACCTGCCTCGAGTGCCTTCTCTGCGCCGTGTCGGAGAGTCGACGAACCCGGCCGTAGCGTCTTTGTGCGCAACGGCAGTGGAGAGCGTCGCGTCCCTTCCCGGTCGCTTCGTAGGGTAAGCTTGTGTAGCAAACCTATCTCCACAAGACTTGCGGTCAATTTTCGCACGGTAAATTTTCGGACGCCGTTCTGTGCATCTACGACCGTCGACGATTAACCAAACAATGCTATCGAATGCAAAAAACCATAAATGCAAGAAGCAATAATCTTTTGTCGCATAAAAGTTCACTGCGACGCTCAACTTGCTGACGCCACTGTGTGCCGCAAAAGGTCTTCCGCCTTTCGGTAACGGCAGAAACTAGTCGATCAATATGATAACGACTTCCGCGCGGTTGTGGCGGTGCCTTAAAGTGCTGGACACATGGTGCGAATTCGGATGCGATTTGCCGTACGGCTGTTCGTGCCAACAGCCGCATACGACAGACGTCCAACAAGTTCCAACAGCATGCGGCGCCGATTCGCACGCCGCACGGGCATCCAAAAATTGCTGAATGTTGCCGCGCGGCTGCCGCTCCGGTGGGGCGGCCGCAGCCAATGGCAGCGCGGGAGCTCGACAAGCGGCGCCACTGGTGGCGCCCGTGCCAACCCGTGCCGGTGGTTCGTTCCTCGCCGCTGCGATGGCTCAGATCGTCCTGGTGTTTGTGGATATCGCCGTTGTCGGTGGCATGAAAAACATTGGATAAACTGTTTCTGACGTGAAATACCTCATGAGTGAATAAAGTGATGCTTGCAGTGTGCCATTTCTGCAAGGCGACGTCCGTTTCCGAACCACCAACGAGATAGTGAGCCGTGATGGAAGGCCGTTTCACAGGTAAACATTGGCACCGGCCGTCTCGGCGAACCGGCTCGCTTCGTTCCCACCCTTGCTCTTCACATCGAGGCCGTCGATAACACCTATTGCGCGTGTAAACGCGTCATATAAGAGCACAAGTTTTTATCGTGTTGGCAAAAATAAGCGCTCGACAATCAGCTCGCGTTTGAACTCGAGCGGCGCTATCGAGAGCGTCCGCCTAGCTAAGCCTACGCTCGTAGTCGTGAGTGAATGTGAGCTGTTGCGATGATTGTAGCTCGCGAAGGCGCAGCTTTGTTGGCAATGTTCTTAGAGAACGAAGCATCACTGTGTGAGGTTGTTTGTTTTGTACTTAATGAAGAGGATACGATGTTTTCCGAGCGTGCAAGCTGAGGTGCCGTGTGTGGGCGGAGCCTGCGCGCTGATTGCTCGTTCGCCCCATGTGTCGTGAATCGTCGTACGCCGCGTGCGGCGCCGCACGTCGGATCGGATGCCGAATCGCACCATGTGTCCAGCGCTTGACGATTCACGACACATGGGGCGAACGAGCAATCAGCGCGCAGGCTCCGCCCACACACGGCACCTCAGCTTGCACGCTCGGAAAACATCGTATCCTCTTCATTTCATTTAGTTCAAAACAAACAACCTCACACAGCCATGCTTCGTTCTCTAAGAACATTGCCAACAAAGCTACGCCTTCGCGAGCTACAATCATCGCAACAGCTCACATTCACTCACGACTACGAGCGTAGGCCTAGCTAGGCGGACGCTCTCGATAGCGCCGCTCGAGTTCAAACGCGAGCTGATTGTCGAGCGCTTATTTTTGCCAACACGATAAAAGCTTGTGCTCTAATATGACGCGTTTACACGCGCAATTGGTGTTATCGACGGCCTCGATGTGAAGAGCAAGGGTGGGAACGAAGCGAGCCGGTTCGCCGAGACGGCCGGTGCCAATGTTTACCTGTGAAACGGCCTTCCATCACGGCTCAATATCTCGTTGGTGGTTCGGAAACGGACGTCGCCTTGCAGAAATGGCACACTGCAAGCATCACTTTATTCAATCATGACGTATTCGACGTCAGAAACAGTTTATCCAATGTTTTTCATGCCACCGACAACGGCGATATCCACAAATACCAGGACGATCTGAGCCATCGCAGCCGTCGCAGCGGCAGCGGCGGGGAACGAACCACCGGCACAGGTTGGCACGGGCGCCACCAGTGGCGCCGCTTGTCGAGCTCCCGCGCTGCCATTGGCTGCGGCCGCCCGACCGGAGCGGTAGCCGCGCGGCAACATTCAGCAAGTTGGATGCCCGCGCGGCGTGCGAATCGGCGCCGCATGCTGTTGGAACCTGTTGGACGTCTGTCGGATGCGGCTGTTGGCACGAACAGCCGTACGGCAAATCGCATCCGAATTCGCACCATGTGTCCAGCACTTAACAGATAAGCATCAGAAAAGAGTGAAGGCGAGGTGTCCGGTGGTGATGAACTTGCGATTTTGACTCATCGCCGACAACCTTATCAGTCATCTGCAGATATCTTCTCGGCTGCGCGTGTTTGAACCGGGCGGAGTGAAGTGCTGGACACATGGTGCGAATTCGGATGCGATTTGCCGTACGGCTGTTCGTGCCAACAGCCGCATCCGACAGACGTCCAACAGGTTCCAACAGCATGCGGCGCCGATTCGCACGCCGCGCGGGCATTCAACTTGCTGAATGTTGCCGCGCGGCTACCGCTCCGGTCGGGCGGCCGCAGCCAATGGCAGCGCGGGAGCTCGACAAGCGGCGCCACTGGTGGCGCCCGTGCCAACCTGTGCCGGTGGTTCGTTCCCCGCCGCTGCCGCTGCGACGGCTGCGATGGCTCAGATCGTCCTGGTATTTGTGGATATCGCCGTTGTCGGTGGCATGAAAAACATTGGATAAACTGTTTCTGACGTCAAATACGTCATGATTGAATAAAGTGATGCTTGCAGTGTGCCATTTCTGCAAGGCGACGTCCGTTTCCGAACCACCAACGAGATATTGAGCCGTGATGGAAGGCCGTTTCACAGGTAAACATTGGCACCGGCCGTCTCGGCGAACCGGCTCGCTTCGTTCCCACCCTTGCTCTTCACATCGAGGCCGTCGATAACACCAATTGCGCGTGTAAACGCGTCATATTAGAGCACAAGCTTTTATCGTGCTGGCAAAAATAAGCGCTCGACAATCAGCTCGCGTTTGAACTCGAGCGGCGCTACCGAGAGCGTCCGCCTAGCTAGGCCTACGCTCGTAGTCGTGAGTGAATGTGAGCTGTTGCGATGATTTTAGCTCGCGAAGGCGTAGCTTTGTTGGCAATGTTCTTAGAGAACGAAGCATGGCTGTGTGAGGTTGTTTGTTTTTAACTAAATGCAGAGGATACGATGTTTTCCGAGCGTGCAAGCTGAGGTGCCGTGTGTGGGCGGAGCCTGCGCGCTGATTGCTCGTTCGCCCCATGTGTCGTGAATCGTCGTACGCCGCGTGCGGCGCCGCACGTCGGATCGGATGCCGAATCGCACCATGTGTCCAGCGCTTGACAGCGGTACAAGCGCGTCATGCTGCCGTTCGCAAGTTCGCCGCCGCCGTGTTGTGCGGGGCCGCTTGCGCGTAGCTTGCAAAATGCGTGTCTTCGTCGTGTTGAGCGAACAGGCTATCGCCGCACCCGAGCTGCTGGACACATGGTGCGAATTCGGATGCGATTTGCCGTACGGCTGTTCGTGCCAACAGCCGCATCCGACAGACGTCCAACAGGTTCCAACAGCATGCGGCGCCGATTCGCACGCCGCGCGGGCATCCAAAAATTGCTGAATGTTGCCGCGCGGCTACCGCTCCGGTCGGGCGGCCGCAGCCAATGGCAGCGCGGGAGCTCGACAAGCGGCGCCACTGGTGGCGCCCGTGCCAACCTGTGCCGCTGGTTCGTTCCTCGCCGCTGCGATGGCTCAGATCGTCCTGGTATTTGTGGATATCGCCGTTGTCGGTGGCATGAAAAATATTGGATAAACTGTTTCTGACGTGAAATACCTCATGATTGAATAAAGTGATGCTTGCAGTGTGCCATTTCTGAAAGGCGACGTCCGTTTCCGAACCACCACCGAGATAGTGAGCCGTGATGGAAGGCCGCTTTTTAGCCTGCAAACGGCCCGTGCGACGGCGAGAGCCGAGTAAGCGACCTGC
>JALIZH010028289.1:0-15484 GCA_030522465.1 Rhipicephalus appendiculatus | reverse complement strand
CTTTCCGTGCATGCATTATATTCGGCCCCTGTACGGGTGAACATTCTATGAGGCAGAGCCCAGTAACTCGTGTGTATTATAACATAGACGCTTTATTGAACCAACCCTTATAAAAATAGGCAAGAAGTAATGAAGTCGATAAGAACAACTTATCTAGGAGAAATAAATAGAGTAAAACAGAATTGTGCGAGGTTGAACACTTAGTGGACTGAACTGAGCCACATAAAATTGGACACAATATTAATAAGAACTAACAAACAACGATAAGAACTAACAAACAACAGCTACAACCCTTTTTCATGGTAAGTCAGAGCGTTGGCAACACATTTAGTCTTCATGGAATGGAGTTTCAGTAAGAATGAAAAAAGCACAGCTTCTTTTACAAAAAAAAAAGAAAAAGGTTCTGACATGGACAGTCTTGGTGTAAAAAAAGAAAAGCGTATCTTTGTGAACTTTAGCAAGAGCAGAATCAAGTTCTGTCTAGAGGAGTGCACGACGAGGTTGAGTTTCATGATGCCCTGTTTGCATAGACCCAGACAGGACGTCGCTTTCTAATGTGTAAGAGGCTTTTAGCGAACACTCAAGCAGCGGAAGGAACCCTCCGAGCTTTCTACTAGGAAATCACAGCCACAAAAAGCATTCGTTACCTTATAGCTTTTTGGTAGCGCTGACATGAAAACCTCGTATCTGTCTCGATCTAGCCCTTACATTAGTCGGACTATTTGCTTGCGTCTCAGACAGCATTTGCCAAACAAAACACTCAAATTAAAAAAAAAAGAACGAATCGTGGGGGTTCAGCGCCGTCTTGCTGACTTTCAAAGTCCCTTTCATCCACAGGCAAGCACTCAAAATTGTGAAAGACGCAAGCTTTCATGGCACCGCGACACAGTTCGGCCCATATTGTAGAGCAGGGGTCTCAAACTCATCTCAGGCAGCGGGCCGCAGCCGGAGCATTTAGTCCCGCAAGGGCTGCGTCAGGAAAGAAGGTAAAAGCTAAGGGGGGGGGGGGGGTTAGTTCGTGCACATTGTCAGCAAATTTCACCATTGAAAAGAAAATCTGTCCCACATTCCATATACGGGTCAAGATTTGGGGCCAGGATTACATCCAACAACATGTCGATACCGTTCTCTAAAAGGAGTAAAATTTGGACGCCGATTATGAAATACTGTTTTTGTTTCACGGTTACGCTTCAACACATGGGTACCACATTGTGTGCCTCAGGAAAACAATTCTTTAGACCAGTCATGCCTGTGTAGCACACGTAGTACATGCTTATTATGAAAATAAAACAAAAACATGGGACGAACATAGCCATGTGCGGGCCGCGGGCCGCAGGCGAGAGGGTGGCGGGCCGCATGTGGCCCGCGGGCCGCGTGTTTGAGACCCCTGTTGTAGAAGGTAGAAAATTTTTTATGTGAGCGCAAGAGGAATGTACAAGCAGGTACATCTGCCAAATTGTTATTAAGCCACTGAATATGCAAATTAAAGGCAGTGCTTTACTACGCAGGCGGCAGCGTTTGACAGGTGTAAGTAAACGTCTGTTAAATATCCAGAAAATCAAAGAAATGAGAAAATTAGGACGCAAGCTCTCTCCGAAGAAAATTAAAGAAGAGATATGATGGCAGTCTCTACTTATCCACTACGCAAACATTGGCTTTGTGGAAGTGAACTTCGGCGATGTCGCAAGGCTTAGACAGGGTTGCCGTTGGGTGGACATGAAAAGGCGCCAGAACTCACGCCAAAAGTAGCCAAAGTAGCCATGCCATTTGATATCATCACCAAATCTCTAGCCAAATAGGACAGAAGTGGTATTATCAACAGAGTCTTTACTATTGATGAATAAATAAAACCATTTTGAATAAGTAAAACCACAAGTTTAAAAAAGAGCCATGGCGCCAATTGGAAATTTTCGTCGCCAACGGGGTCCAAAAATAGCCAATTTGGCGCAAAGTAGCCACCAACGGCAACCCTGGGCTTAGAGACAAGCTTTCTAACACAAACCTGCTCTGTGGTGAAGCAAATGTAGATGCGAAAGAAGTGCCCACTCGTTTTGCTTTACTTTATCGTTGGTGTTATTTACTGTCCACTATGAATGATTTAATGTCCAATCAATAACTATGATAAGTGAAAATCACGCTGATCACTGGAAATGCTAAATATTGCGGAGGTCATATGAAATACAATTATTTTGATTTCTCAGAAATGACAGTGCTTTGAAATCAAACACATTCCTGGAACATACCTCATTGTAAGCTGTCAAGAGAGATATTTTTTTTCCTGTTTTTACGAAACTGTTTCCAAGGGGATGCAGTGGGGTTGTTCACTGCCTTCCGTTCTGCTTAACCAATATTATCATTAAACATTCACTTGTGAGACAGCGCCTATGTCCTCTCGACTGTTTTGTCCTTTATTTTTATTTTATTTTACTTTTTTTTCGCTGGCCATCACAAAATTCTGGAGATGGCCATTGGGCGAAACCTGATTTGGAGAACTTGACTCTGCAAGTGAGCCCTTTCCTTTTGTCAACTTTGTTTCATCACGACGAAGAGGGCCACTAGGACTAGAAATCCTGACACTCATATACAAAAATAATTGCTTAGGCACGTGCGTAAGTACATCTTACGCAATTTCATTGCTTGAAAAACGTATATACTCTAAGAAAGAAACAGTAAATTAAGACTCGCGCCGACGAAAAAAATGAATCGAAATTGAAATGAATGAAACGTCACAGAAGCGAAAGAGTTATCTAAATGAACTTTCTAGCATCGGTTTTGTGTTGCGCATAGTATAGTAATAGAAATAAGGGAATTTTGAGGGCTTCTTTCTTTTTGATACTGCCTTAATGTAAACCAGCAGATAATGAAGCCAAGCAGGGCATAGGGGACGTTAATAGTGCCGCTTTAAATTTATTGTATTAATTCTGATATCGATAAGAAAAAAGTAAAATGGACGAAAAAAACAACTTGCCGCCGCCAGGGACCAAACCTGCAACCATCAGATTACCGGCCCGATGCTTTCACCAGTTGAGCTACGGCGGCGATTGTCCACTCGTCCCCTCGTCCGGTAAAGTGGAGGAGGAGACGACCACCGAATCTTCACTTCTATATCACAATTACTGCAATACAGTTAAACCAGCCCAATTAAAGCCTCCCATGCCTTCCTTGGCCTCATTGTCGCTGGTTTTCCTTACATAGTACAATAGTGCCAGGAAAGTATTTTTACAGAAAAAAATTGGCGAAACTTGCACTAAGCCGCGCAAGGATTGACACGGCCAAGCTGGACGATTCTGAAGACTTTCCCGATCGCTAGTGTTGGGCTAACTTGCCTTCTTCTTCGTAGTGGACCATTGGTAACTAGTGAGATGTACCCGATTTCTGTCGCACATACTTGAGAGGCCGCACATATGGCCACACAAATTGCGGCTGCCTGAAAGAGCTTCGCTGCTAAAATATTTTAGGGGCGAAGCTCCTTATGGCATCACCTGGGCGGTTCTCGGTTGTCGATGCATCCTGAGTAGCCAGTAGCGTCTCCCTTAGCATACAATAGATGGCGCTGTCCCATAGAGATGCATGCAAACTGCAGTTGGGTGACGATATACTAGATGGCGTCAGTGGTTTTTCGTATACGTTGATGATTAAAGATGATAGATGGCGCTGTTATAATAAGACAATGCGCTGTGACAGTACGTGATATGTATCGCCCTCTCCTCTCCTACGCTTCCCCCTCTTTCTCCTCTCCTACGGTCCTCCTTTTTGTCACTCTGTGCTAAACAGCTTCGCAAGTCGCCGACTTTCACTGAGTGGAGTGGATCCTCAATTTTTCATGCGTGTTTTTGGTTATAAAAACACATATAAGTGAAGCACGCATTCTGTGGAAATTGTTTACATCTTGAAATTCATTGCATTACTTCGTAAGACAAAAATGCACAGCACATAATATTGATACTGAAATATAGCTGGAGTCTAATCTTGTCTCTATGATATATGCATATCAGTTGTAAAGCGACATAAGGAGGTACCATTGAAGGGAATACGCGATGACATGATACAGTGGCCTTTTCTTTTTTCTAATATCGTCCCAGCAGTCAAATGCTACCATGGGGATAGTCTCAGTCTTATATGTATATCCAAACTTCACCCCTAACGTTGTGAAACCTAGTACTAATTTCACGATGTGCAAATTATCTTCGTGTGATGACGTCAAGATGTCGAAGGTGACGTCATTTTCGCGGCGTGTAGGCCCAACTTCAGTATGACAAAAAAAAAATACAGGTCGTCCTGCAATCCTCGTAAACAGATAACAATTCATTTCTGTAAGCTGAGTTTTTCTGTATTTATTTCGCGAAAGGACCTATCGTTGGTGATGTTAAAGACAAAGAAAAATTAAATATGTCCTACTGCCAGCTGGACCTTTCCTCGTGAACGATAAAGCGCTTTATATGTGGTTCCATCTGCTCGATTTAGAGCATGAACGCCATTAGCGACAAACGACAAGAAGGAATGACAGTGAGAAGAGGCAGAAGAAAGGTACGGTCTGAAACACAACAAAAACAACCTATGGGGAGTACGTAAGCTGTGGCGTATTTCTAAGCGAAGTTTTTTAACTTACAGATTTCGGCGGCGTCGCACGCCAAAAAACCAGGCGATGGCGAGCTTATAGAAATAGAGCCACTAGAAGGTGTGCCGATCATATGCGTGTATGTATGCTCCGTTTTCCAGGTATTCATGCTCTTTCCATAGTAAGCTAGTGATCAGCCATTTCTAGTGATCAGCCATTTCTTGCTAGTGATCAGCCATTGATACGGCAACATGATCTGGCTATCGAGGTGACTTGTCATTTTGCGTTGCCACATTTCATTGTTGCCTGCATGTGAGCCCACGACCGCCACTGTCTGCTGCAACGACTGAAATGTTGCGCTGTGAAGCTCGTGGAAGAAAGTTCCATTCTCGGCCTGAAGTTTTTTCCCTAAGCGAGAGGACTTGCTGTAAAAGATATCCAAGTCACCCTTTGACAAACTCAAGTTAGCAAGCACGTTTTCATGAATAATTTAGCCATGGATCATCGGGATAGGTTCTCGCGGTAGACCAATTACGTATACGAGCGAAGACGTTTATGGGCTGGCGTATGGGCGAGCTGGGCGCCGTTGTCCATGCAGCGGGTGCGATAGAAAGAGAGAGAGAGAGGGAGAAACGAAGAGGAAAGGCAGGGAGGTTAAGCAAGCTTTGGCTCGATTGGCTACCCTACACGTGGGGTGGGGAAAGGGGGGAATAATAGAAAGGAAAGGATAGAGAAGAAAGAAGAAGATTGAGAAAGAGATGGCTGCACAGTTAGCTTGACACTACACAACACGAACTCGCGGTGTTCGTTCACAGGCGCTCGTGAAGTCCAGTGGTCCTCAAGAAGCACAAGAGTGCTTTCGTGGCCTTGCGCATATGCGAAACCGTAGGCCAAGGTCCCAGGATCTTCTTTTCGGTCAGTGGTCTTGGATCCAGGTGACGGAGCTTGGCTTCCAATACACGTCGTTGAGCCTTGTATGATGGGCAGTGGCATAGAATGTGCTCCAGCGTCTCCTCGCAGGCGCAAAAGTCGCATGCCGCACTGCTGGCCATTCCAATGAGACACGAATGCGCATTCGTGAATGCCACGCCTACCCACATGCGACACAGTAAGGTTGCATCGCGTCGTGAGAGCTCGGATGGCAAACGAAGTTGCAAATTTGGGTCAATCGAATACAGGCGTGCGTTGGAAAAACCCTGCGTATTCCATTGTAGAAGCGTGATACAGCGAGCAAGTGATTGCAGTCGCCGCGCGGCGTCCGTTCTCAGGAATGGTATGGGTGTCCGAAGGTCTTGGTCATGCGCCGATCGTGCAGCTTCATCCGCGCGGTCATTGCCGTCAATTCCGCAATGACTCGGCCACCACTGAAATATAATATCATGTCCTCCTTCGAGCGCTTGGTGGTAGTCGTGCCTTATCTCATACACCAACTGTTCGTGTAATCCGTGCCGTAAAGCAAAGCGTAGTGTTTGTAAGGCTGACCTCGAGTCGCAAAAGACGGCCCATTGATTAGGTGGCTGCTGTAGAATGTACTTGACCGCACCTTGAAGTGCTGCGAGTTCCGCTGCTGTCGACGTCGTGATGTGAGAAAACTTGAACCGCAACAATACGTTATCAGATGGAACAACCACTGCTCGAGTAGAGCTGTTGGAATTAGTGGGGCCATCAGTGTAAACATGCATGCGGTTCAAGTACATTTCGTCCAACAGACGCAAAGACAACTGCTTCAGGGCTAGTGGTGACATTCGTGCCTTCTTAACAATTCCAGGAACCAATAAGCACACGTCAGGTTGATGGAGACTCCACAACGCAGATGCCGGGCGCATCGCAGGTTTGAAGCCAGGCGGTAATATGTCGTGGTGTTTCGTCACAATACCGCAGAATGAAGTATGGGGCCTCTGCGCTGGCAAACACGCTAAATGATGTGACGGTAGCCGTGATAAATGCCGAATGTGCGCTCTCAGCGTCTCGACAATGATATGAGTTGTGACCGGCTGTTCTTGTGCAATAGCGATAGTTGCAACTGTCGATGAGCATCTTGGAAGGCCAAGACATGTCCGAAGTGCTTGGGCTTGCACGCTCTGTAGTGCACGGATGTTAGACTTGCACGTGTTGGATAGTACAGGAAGGCTGTACCGGACAAATCCGAGAAAGAGGGCTGTGTACAGCTGCAGCATTGAGCACACGGATGGGCCCCATGATTTTCCGGCAACGAACTTAAATACATTCTCAATGCAAATGAGCTTTCTCTTCAGGGTGCGATAGAAGGTTTCATTACAGACAATATGGTAACCACAAAGTGGCGCTCGTAAAGAGCACGTTCCTAATTCCGTGCCTCCACTGAGCCATTGATTAACACATTAAAGAAATGGAGGAGGAGACTTACATGGCCTCTTGAGAATGTTCCGGACCTAACTGCCCTGCTCTAGATCTGCGCCATGGCAATTTATTGTGACAACAAAGAGGCAATAACAGGGCATCAAGGAGACTTATTATTGCTACGTCCGGAGAGCTAGGACCATCGCGGCAAAGAAAAAAAAAGATATTGCTCTGTACATGCGTGTTACGGCTCACATGGGCAATGCCAAGCTCGAAGCCGTTTTGAGACCGTAATCAGTGTCTGAGCAATCTGTGTAAATGTACGCCTTCGAATAATTTGAGTGTGCGGAGTGATGTATAGCATATCTAATTAGCGCAAGAAGGAAAGAATGAAGGAAGGAGGCAAGGAGAGAAAAGAAAGAAAGAAAGAAAGAAAGGAAGAAAGAAAGAAAGAAAGAAGGAAAGAAAGAAAGAAAGAAAGAAAGAAAGAAAGAAAGAAAGAAAGAAAGAAAGAAAGAAAGAAAGAAAGAAAGAAAGAAAGAAAGAAAGAAAGAAAGAAAGAAAGAAAGAAAGAAGCCTACAGCACGCGGTGCTCCATCCTGCGTGTGTCCTTCGCGTTGCCCTGCATCCTTTCTTGCACTAATTAGATATGTCTCAAGTCTGTAATTCGTACCAGCTATCCCAACTCTCCTCTCTCGTATATTATATGCCGCTGCCGTTTGCTGTTTCACAGCGAACTGCGGTGGCATACAGTATACAAGATAAATGCGTACAAGATAAATGCAGCGGCACACAAGATAAATGGTCAGACACACTACACGACGCTGTTTCTTCCGTATTTCGTGTAACTTTTCCCAGACGGGTACTACTTGCTGTGCTCTTGTGCTCGAGCTTGTTCTACTAACGTTTTCTATATCGCTCTGCAAGCCATGAATAGCGTGAAACAAAGTTGCTGTCCAGGCCACCTAAGCTCAGTTCTGTAAGCCATAATATTAATAACCCTGCCCAGATCAAAATAAAACGGGATAGGATAACAGAACGGTCTGATTGCCTTGTCGTATTTTGGAACACGCCATGCTGTTGTTACCATGTCGTCGTTCGCAAGACACTGTTAGGATCTGTTGCGTCAACAGGGTTCTGTGGTGCAACATCAACATCTTCGAGTTATTCCGGGGACGGTTCTCTTGCGGCAATGAGGGGCCTGTTGTGACGTACAATTTTTCTCCGCAACTACAAACATCGGTTGTTGCACTTGGGGTAGTTGCAACAAGACACGCGCGACGAATTCTCTTCTGTCGTCGCGTCAAAAAATGTCGGTTGCACTGCGTCAGGAATGTGTAGTAGTAAATACAGAGAAATCTCACTTTAAAAACAGCGATTTTTCTTGTCTACAAGGCACTTGAGAGACGATTTGCGAATGTGTAGTATCTGGTGCACGAACATTTGGGTGAATTGCTGCGTTAAGCTAGTACATTTCGGCTGTAGTAACATTTATGCCGCATGAATTCCCCGTTTCCGCGAATATATGTGTTGTACTGAGTGGGCAAAGGCTCGTCCATGCCCGTATTTTATTAACTCTATAACAGCTGGCATCTTTACGACAGAAACTACGACATAACAGAAGTAGATGGCGCCCCATAAGCGCCAAACAGGTGCCAACCTCTCCTTAAATTATTTTTAAAAAAAGCCTTTTTCAAGCAACGAACACGTTTTGCCGTAGCGAAAATCTGCGCTAGCAAACGTGTGCAAAAGCCGCAGTTGCATCTGGTCGTGCTGTTCGTCATTGTTGTGTTTTTGTAGTTGGCATTGTTGTTCTCGCTGTTGTAGTTGTTCTTATCTTTGTTGTTGGACATCACTGTCGTTGTTGCCCTTTTCGTCATTGTCGCTGATGTTGTTAAGTACCACCAGCTTAACAGCACTGTTAAGTACCGTCGACATAAGCTCAGACCATGAGCACGGAGTTGACAACAAGACCAGTTCATACAATTTCTTCTAGCATTGCTAGACTTTAGCGCATGACGACGTCTAAGTACACCGAGACCAGCGGGCCTGATTTTCTCGTTTACTCTGACCATCCACACTGGCTAGCAATAATTTCCATGCCACTGAACTGGCAACTTGCATGACATTGCCGAAATAAGGCAGAAGTTCAGTAGAAGATGCAAGCTTGAATGGATGGATGTTTGCAAAACTTCATTGAAATCCTGAGGTGCGTGACTCAGCGCGCACCTAGCCGCTCCCACGTTAGGACCATCAGGTCAAGCCCCGACCGCCACATCGTGGGACCTCTGGACAGCCCATAGTTGAGCCCTGGTATCTGGAGTCTTGATAGCAGATGGCCACTTCTCCTGATTGATTTAGTCCGTGCCTTGTAACCAGGGGCAACGCGAGAGTATATGGTCTAGTCTAGCTATGTCGTTGCAGTGCTTGCAAGGACTACTGGAATAAGTGTCGGGATAAATCTTGTATAATAAAGCAGGGCTGGGATACAAACCCGTCTGCATTAATCTGAGGGTCAGTGCCTGCGCTTTAATTAACTTCTTGCGAGGAAGGGCAAAGTCTCCGGCCGAGATAAATGTGCTGCGTAATTTCGTTATATGTACTCGGTTAATCTCTATTCTCCACCAGTTCGGGCTGACCGGAGAGTTCTCTATCTATGGTTGCGGAAAGCGAGACCTCGCGCCTTGGAGAGGGCCAGCTCGTGGAGGTTTGCGACGAAAAATCCTAAAAGACGGGTTTTCGCTGGAGCCAGTGTTTTGACTGGTAATTGTCTCCTTTGAGGCTACAACTGTTGCTGCCTCGAAGAAGGCATGGCCACTTGTCGAAACAGTGACTTGAGCGATAGTCCGTACGTAAGGATTTTTCATGGCCAATATAAGAAACTTTTAGTGTCATCACATTTGTTCAAAACGTCACTCGAGTTCAAACTCTCCGATGACGAAGACATTTGTTGGCTTCACAGTGCGTACTATAGTCAAAATCCTACGCGAACACCACAGCTCAGAAGATTATATTGTTATTATATTGTCCTTCTTTTCCCTAACATTTCCCTGTAACACGAAAAATACTTTTTTTTAAAATGGGGCTACTGGCAGTTCTGTAAACTCGATGATGCGGAACCCTCTCGAGTTAGCTAAGCATACCCGAAACATAGTTGGAATGCATGCAGTATTCTTGCTTAGAGCTGTTAGTGGTTCGCCCCAAATTGACGCCAACGAAAGCCACTCACGAGCTTTTTTTTTTTTAGCGAACTTTCTTTTTCTAGCATTTACATTTAAAATCTGGACGTGTTACGTTCTTGCATGCGAACTGCTCATATCATAACAATAAGTTTCTTTATGCATATGAAATCTTAGTCTTTTCGTCTTCCATGGCGTAGCAACGAGGACTGTCGTCGTCACGGCCCGGAGTAAGCAATTGGGAAATCAGTTTTGTTAAGTCTCACGCTACATTTACCTACGAGCTCACACTTCAATTCCGATTAAATTTGACAACTTGATTTATGCCCATTGACCTTCGCATGCATTCAACTCGGTAATGACTGTATGGCGAAAGAAAGTCACTCCTTCCAACTTCAATTATGAGTACCACCCCTGGCTGTCTGGCGTATTGATTTCGAAGCAAGCGGCTCGATGAGTTGTAAAAATCAATGCTGGGCCCGGATACCGGTAATTACAGCGTATAGTAAAGGGTTTCCTTTAGTGACTTTTATATTTTTATTCCTGGTTGATCAAACAAGCAAGGGTTAGAAGACAGTCTGTTTAATTAGTTACGGTGTGCGTTTATTCATTCAGACGACTGTGGCTATCTCCATAACGCAACGCCGAGCCGCTAGGTCAGTATAGAAGAGTGGCCTACTCCAGAAGTCCCTAAGAAAGGTAGGTGGGGCTCAATGAGGTTTTAATCCTCAGAATAAATGAATACAGATAAATGGGAACCACGCATACCGGCGATCTAGAGATAGCGCCATGTATTGCAAAGTGGCCGGAGCGCGTGGCCCACCTGCGTGATTTAAAAGGCGCAGCTTGCGCGCTGCCCAGGAGAGAGGTGCCTTGGCTGCCAAGAAGGACGGACGCTGCCAACCACTCTGGCTGTTGGCTGCTGGCGGAGAATAATTTCGCCGCCTCGCTAACCCGTGTCCCTGGGACTACCGTGCCGTATGGGCCACAGTTTGAAACGAATTGTTGTGTTGTTTGTTGTCATTTGAAGCCTCTCTCGTCTTTGCTTAACTGCGGACGAGACGCAGCAAACCCAATACCCACATATATTGCGGGTCCAAAGTGCAAACTCATTATTAGGAATGTCGTTGAGGAGCAGCCCCTGGTTATATTTTACCATCTGTGTTTCTGCGACGAAGAGGCAATGTACAAGACTTGAACACTACAGGAGAATTAGGCTCATGGTTTGAATAATCATTTTGCTTAGTTTTTGCTTCTACGATATAAAACATGTAGTGGGTAAGCCTTCTCTGAGTTGTAACGTATTTTCTAAGTAAATGAAAAGAAAAAAAAATGCGCAACCTGCACTAGTGGCCCAAGGCTACAACCAACCGTGGAGCTAGTGTTTGACCCAGATAAGTTTTGCAAGTAGCCTACAAAGTAGTCTCAGCCAGTTCTTTCCGAACCATGAGCGACGCAACTGGTGGAAGAGCATCGTCTGGCGCTGCTGCTAAACGGGCTGCCCGACCTGCCCGAGCAGACGCCCAACGCAGGTGCGCGCCGCCAAAGCAGCACTGATAGAAAAATCAAGAAACTCGAACAGCTGCGCTCAGAATTCGTATTACGCAGTGTCGTAATCGTCTGCGAATTTTTAAAGCGCGGCGCTTAGGCGCCCGTTTCTGCGTTCAACGGTGTCACCGTCTCCGTTGCCGTCACCGTCGATGGTGTAACCGATAGACATTAGAAAATAAGATCAGAAAAAAAATGCCCAGAATCGAAAGGGATTTGAACCCGGGACCTCTGTTTGGCAGTCGAGTATTCTACCTCAGAGTCACGCTGGTGCTTGAAACTCACATGCAAAAAGACCCTATGTGGTTTAATGCGTCCCACCCACTGCAAAGTGCTCAGCCCTATTTATTCATTATAATCTGCTACATGGAGCATGAACAACGTGCACATAATTCGGTCCTTACAGATATGTAGCGGGTACCTCGTTTATCCGCAGAAAGACCAATAATGGCGTAGTGGGTGGTGTCCAACTTCACAAAAATTATGATTTAAGGTGTAGCCGATCATAGATCGGCAAAACTTGTGGAGCTCACTCAGACTCACTCATGAAATATGTCTTGCGCTTTGCGCTCACTCGGACTCAGACTCACCAAAATTTTCCTGAGCCGAACTCAATCGGACTCAGGCTCACGAAAATTTTCTTCAACCGAACTCACTCGGACTCAAACTCACCAAAATATTACTCACCCGGACTCACTCAGACTCAGACTCATGGCTCAATCTGAGTCTGAGTGAGTCCGAGTGAGTCGACTCATGAGTGAGTTCGCCGACCTATGTAGCCGATACCTTGCGGAAAGCCAAAGCTCACACACTGTTGGCCTTGCTCCAGTACTAAGCTGCACTCAGTTGTCGCACTAGGCAGTATCGCAATCGACGGTGAATTTTTTCATTACGTTTCCTCCAGACCAGGCCAATTGTAGTCGAACAATCTGTTTGCTTTCTGTATTCGAGCACACTTCCCAAGAAGGCGCGTCTCGTCTCCCCCTCAGACAAATTCGGGGAGCCTCCCGAACGGAGGAAAGAAACGTATCCCTGATTGCTGTGTCATAAGACCAAATCCTCCCATTCATTCTAGCCGACTGAATTTTTGTTATTTATTCCATCTGCGATGCTTTTTCCTGATTGGCTCGCGTAAGACGAAATCCCCTGCCCACGTCTTCTACTGCCTTGTTACACGCAACTTCTGGTCGTCCCTTTGTCTGACTCGCCACCAAAGCAGAGATGTATTTGCTTGACTGACATCGCCAGCCCTTCGGAGGAGTACAACTGCTTTCCGCACAAACTGCCTAGTCATTTGCAGTAAAAGATACGTAAGGATTCTGATTACCCACCCTCTCTGGCTTAGCGATGCGCAGATTTCCAGACGACGTTATTATAGGCGCGTAAATACGCACACGAAGGGTGTATCATTTGTGTACGGCTTAGATTGTGTCTCTAGGGGCTGATTTTGCTAAGAGACTGCGCTTGCACAAGACATACGTCATTTAGACTAATATCCTGGAGCGTGAGCATGCATGTTTACTTTTTTGCGTATATCTCGACGAGCTATCGCTCAAAACTCTACTAAAAGTTGCAGTAAAATGAAATGTGCATCGTGAAATTAGATAGTAAAGGTCACTCACAAAAGGAAGCTATTTTAATATGCCAAGTCTGTACTGCACAAGCCAACCAAACGAAGGAGAGCTCTTGAAAAATAAGTGAAGAAGGGAAATATCAGCTACTACACTAAGAAAGCAGCTGACCTATAACAGATATAAAGTTAAAGTACATATTGCCATGTAGGTGTAACGGTGAAGAAAGAACAACGTAGCCGTTAAGGATGGAACACTTTACTGAGCGAACTTGTGCCCATAAAAAGAAGCATAAATCTCAGAGCAGCGAAAGCGACAAGCACAGACGTCGGTGTCAGTGATCTTATCATTTGCTGCATGCATCGTCTTTTACGCAGAAATAGGGGATATTCAAAATGAACAGCGCCATCTGTCGGCAAAACCATAAGCTCAATCCGACATGTTTTGTTTGGCACGAAAACGAAACCAGTCCCATATCGAAGCCGTTCAGGTGCCAGCTGATGGTTCTTTATCTTTGTCCTGCGATGGCTTTCTAATACTTCGTGTGCTGTTCAGGCAACGAGGGAGCCCTGGCAATGCTTGTAACAAGCTAACACTAATTTTAATCCAATTTATCAGTTACCTGAATCAAGAAAAATGATGTAAAGACGCGAACTTGTTTCGTGAACAATATCGGCATTCTGTGCTTTGGTTAGGAAACGACCGACGCAGGCAAAAGCGCTCTTCACTGCAAGTTAGTTGCTTGACTGCAACATAAGCTAAACCTGCAGAAGAATATATTAATGCATATGCATTTTAAAACGGATGGCTGACGTGGCACACGCGCAAGAGAGCATGATTTATCAACATGAGCACGGTACATGCAAAGAACTTGTTAGGATGCGAGGGGTCGGGTGGGGGGGAGGGTAGTACATAATCAATAGAATGGACACATGTGAAAAAGAACAAGGGTGGCTTTTGCGTTCGAGAGACCTTAGGCTAATGCGTAACAGACCGAGTGAATTTTTGCTTAGCGGTTGGCTTCGGGATGTTTTCCTTAGCGCATATATCGGATAACAAATTATTTATTACAATGACTGTCTCCGGTCTATGTAGCTGTCTTGTGCATTGATGACTGAAGGAAGAGCAGATTTGAAGTGCTCGTTTTTCTTTGCTATACGCAACAGTAATTTCGTTCACTTTACTTTATTCACATTTTCATTATAATTACTACAAAATAACATCCCCTGTACTTTGTATTCTCGTCAGTTATTTCTAATTAATCTTGCATAGATGTACAGCCTGTGCAAAGAGAAAAAAAATCAGCAAGTCGTTACCTAATTTTCTTTAATACTGAGAGGTGACTCGTATTCTTTACTAAAGAGGCACCTTGGATATAACTTCCGGGTTGATTATTGATCCTCCCGAAGCAATTATTTGGAAACTAATCTCGTCCTTGTGAAGAGCTCGTGTTTGTTAGTGACAGCTGGAATTTCGCAACTTCTCAAGACCAGTGTGCAGACATTTCCTCTACAGAGTCGGCAATACTACTTAGAGCAGTGGGGCTAGAAGTTGGCCGCCAGACGGCGGGCCGGACGCAAGAACGTGTTCAGAATTTATTGACCCAAGTCGCACCAGCTGGCATCCCGGTTAACTAACAATACATTTGAAAGGGCGCTAATGGTGTGACTCCCTCTGGAAGCCCGGCGGGTCCTCATTTGATCAGAGGGCATGAATTCTCTGAAGATTAAGTCGAGCGAAAATATCACTCACAAAGTTTTTTTTCTTTGCGTCCTCCTTCAATAGAAACAACAGCCTGCTGAGCTAGTAGGACTAGCCTCGTCATAACTATATTTAGCGCGAAATTATTAACACAACAGGAAAGACGATGGGTGAGGAGGAGCGCTACTACCAGCTGGTAATTTCAGTCGAGGCCCACTGCGATATGTAGTGATTTCACGCATATGTGTAGCGCCCGCTTTCTCACGCGAAAGTCAAAACAGAGCACAAGCACAAATAAGAAATCAAAAAAGCTCGAAATGAGGAAAAAAGCCTTTCAGTCACGAGTTACAATTTGGCATTACGATGAAATATGAGGGGAGAGAGAGAAATAAATGAGTGTGTACTAGCAAAACAAAGGTTATTGTTTCTCGGTCAGTAGGACCGTCAGTCCAGAGTTTCATTGCCTTGCGCGACTGTGCGAACTCACTGTACCAGCTGTAAATTCTTTTGCAAGCCTAATCTGAGCAGTGCAGACTTCGTCGTGGCAGGTACAGGGTTTGCCATGCCAGGAACGCCCAGTGGATAGGAATTCCCACTTTATCCACAGT
>JALIZH010028288.1:0-43298 GCA_030522465.1 Rhipicephalus appendiculatus | reverse complement strand
TGTCGGAGTTATTTATTTAAGCGCCTTAACACGTGTAAGAAACCACTCGTAGTTCGAGTTGACGTTTTGTTCACAGTGCCAGAAACCGGAACATAGCTACCGTGAGGCATCAGTTCCATTAACCCGAAGGCTAACGTTTGCTTGCTTGATACCACGCGCACATACCCTGTGTTCAGCAATGTCATGACGTTTTTGGCAATAAACTAAGCAAATCTTGCGTTTTTCATTGAACTGTACACATATTATTAATATATATGTACTGTCGTTGATGCTAAACAGGCATTTCCTTGTTTTTTTACACCCACACAAATATTTTTTTATACAGCCCCCGTGTTCATCATTATCATCTTTAAACATTCAATTATCAGGGGACAGTTGGGCGAGGTTGGTTGAAATTCATGTTTGAAAAAAGCGCGAGAAAAAACACAACAGACAGGTACAAAGGGGACAGGACGACGCGCTCGTCCTGTCTCCTTCGTACCTATCTATTGTGTTTTTTTCACGCTTTTTTCAAACAATAAATATTCAAGACTGTTTCTCTTTCTCCATGAGCGTATTTTACAACGACATAAGAATGACAGCCTTGCCGAGAAAAAAATCGTTTTTCGTAGCTTAGCTCAATGCTTGTAAGCATATTCCAAAAACAATGAAGTATCGATTAGCACGTGCTTGCTTTCGATACGCCGATCAAACGTTTCGCCTCTGCTGTGACTCCCTCCTTGACCTTTTTCGGTTTTAGGAAAAGAGCATGTTCCTTTAACGCTTTTAGAACCCAACTCTGACTAAATTATTATCTAGCCCAATTGAAGAGGTGGTAGGTTTTAGTTTTCAATACAGAAATACTAGTTATTACGTTCAAAAACGTGATAATTTTATGAGGCACGCCGTAGGCAAGGGGATCTGGAATGATTGAGACCATTTCAGAGCTCACAGCGTGCACTTAAATGTTTGTACACGGGGACTAAATTACGTATCAATAGTATCAAGTTTACGTACTCATACACCGCAGCCAAACACTGTATATTTTCAATATTTAGCCACGTCGGACGTTCACCGCAAATAGGCGCATAAGCAGCATAGATCGCTAGCCTACACGCAGATTATTATTAATTTCAGCAAGCCTTGTGTTACTTCCTTTATAGATTTATTACTTCCTTTCCATCGACCGTTCCACAAAGACGCAAAAGTGGAAAAACATAACCGGAGAACAGGTATGGAGGGAGTTAAACCGTGGTGCCATACTGTCGAAATTTAAAGGTGTCAGGTTGTATCACCTTTGTTATAATACGACTTGCATCAAATTCGTGCTCTTAGTTTAGGAGGGCGCGTGAAGGCCTGAACGTCTCGACCTGGGATACAAAAGTCCGGGTTATCAAACTGCAGGGCTCTCAGTACGGATTTTTACCAACCGACGAAACCGGTGGACAATAGCCTGGTGCACTTAGGAGCGTAAGTAGCCAATTTTTTGTCGTCTGGCTAAGCTACGGACGCCGGTCTAAGTGTAACAAAACACCAAGGACACCTGCGTGTTGCAGTGTTCGCCATTTTTGTGAAATCATAAAAGCAAGCAATGCCCCCCCCCCCCCCCCCCCCCGCCCTGCATTGTGTGTCATGGTGGGAAGTGTTCATTACTGGTTCACTACCCCCTCCTTCTTTTCTTCGTATCCAAAAAGGCGAGTTTTTTTTTCTTTTTTCTTAACACAGTGTACAACTACAGTAAATTTGAATTCTCATTATTCAATGCACGCAATAGGAAAAAATTGCATTCTAAACATAGACCACATATGCCTAGATGCAACGTAAATGCTGGCACAAAAACTTTGCAATAATTTAATAATTAAGAGGCAACATAATCCGAAACTGCAAATAATTTTCGCATAATAGAAAAACATATGTGCAACCGCTAAGCTTGTCACCTTCTTGAAGCGGTGAGGTTCTTATTTTTTATTTATGTGCACCGAATGTATGGCACAATCATTATTGCACGTAAATGCCGTCAAAAGTTTAAATATCAGATGATGGAACTTACGGTTGCCGTCCTGCACGCTGACGATGTCACATTTGTTTCTGTCGCTGAATACAAGCACACCAACCTGCTTACCGTTTCCTGTAAATCAACGAAGCATTAGTTTTCTACAAAGTACTGCTGCTGAAATCGTCGGCTTGGGGGAAAAGCTTCCCTCAAGTGCTTTAGATTATAAAACAGTAAGTGTCCTCCATATCGCAAGTTTTCTGTGACATGTTTGTGCTCCCTCTTTCTCTCACTTTCTTTATTTTCCTTTCAATCTCACCCATCCAGTTCTCCTGCTTTGGGTAGCCCACCGGTTATGCTAAACTAGTTGACATCCCTATCTTTCCTCTCCCTCCAATTTTCCTTCCTTGCTGCACAAAATTAGCCAGTGATTTGGCATCTTTAGACAAACATAAAGTGCGAAATATTGAAGCCCAGCTGCTCAAACCTAATAAAGATATGAAATATGGCGTCTAAGGGATCTCTTCAAATGCATGATCGACGTGATTAACAATTAATTCACAGTGAGACAACCTATTACCGCGGCATTTGTTGGTATATTTATATGGATAATGAGTAAATTGCATAATGCAAAAGTCAAGTTCACATAACATACACAAGAATTTTACGCTGTCTACTCAACTTTAGTGCGTTCCCAATATCACACAATGATACACGAAACCGAAGTGCCGAGAGTAACTTACGGAAGGGTACTCGTTTCTTTTGCTTTACAGCATTTTTTAGAACATCGCTAATGTAGGATTGTTAATGTGCGTAGGTTGACTAGAAGCTTTTGAGGGCGTTCAATTTCACCGTTTTTCTAGATGTGTTATGGGAATCTGCTTTCTCGTATCACTAGAGAACTAGATATGAGGGTATCGCAAAAGTGTCATGGTATTTCAGTCGAACTATAAGAAAATATCGGCAGATCCCACATACCAAGGGAATCGATGTTAGGCGAAGCATGCGGAGGGAAGGGTACTGTGGTGTAATTTTTTTCATTGAGCGAAACGTTATGAAATGACGCTAAAAATATGTACGCCCATCGGCAAAATAAGTCGGGACGCGCGAGCGGCGACCATATCCAGATAAAACTGCATCGCCCTGCCATCTGACGTCGAGCGTCTGGTGTCGAGACTAGAGCTGTGGCCGCCGCCGCTGCCGGTGTTTGCTCATGCCGCTCGCGTCGCCGTCGAAGTCCCGAGAGTAACCCCGCCGCCGCTGCCGCCGCGAAATAATCTTTCATTTATCCCGAACGCGGAATCTGGCCATAAAATACATAACTTTACCGCGGGAGCTCTTCTCGATATGTACGTGTAATGAACTCTCGATTTCAACTGCCGCTGGTGACAACTTGGCCAGCAGCGCACCCTCTTTTGGTTCTTCCTCTTCAACGTTCTTTTGACGTCACGAAGTTTTCACAACTCTAGACTCAAATTAGAGGAACGGAATGCTCTTCAACCATAGAGAAAAAATATAGGAGACAGCGCGCCTAGCATCTATAAGCCAACCTCCTCTGAAGCCGCTACCACCTCGGTCTCGTGTCACAATTTCCATCATCCTCTTGTTTCTTTTCCTTTTTCTTGGTGAGCTCACGGGGAAAAACCACGAAAATTCCCGAGCGCATGCGCCTAACGTCCACAAACCAACCTCCTCCGACGCCATCCCCCCCTCGTGCTCCATGCTCTGGTCCCAGTTCCCAGCATGCCAATTTTTTTTATTTTTGACGGCTGGAGAGTGATTCTCGATGTGTCCCCTTAGTGGATTGTCCATTTCGGAAGCAGCTGATTGGCTGGAATTCAGAGACCAGCACGCCCCCTCTTTCCGGTTCTTCTTCCGCAACGTCATTTTGATGTCACGAAGCTTTCACAACTCTTGGCACTAATGAGAGTTACGGAATGGCCTTCAACGCAACGAACGCAACGCCCATACATCCGCTTTTGGGCGTACATCTCGAAGGCCGTGCATAATTTCTGATTGCATAAGCCATCGAGTTAGGGTTTAATGCGGCCGCGCGTCTGACACACCTTTGAAGGTCGGTACGCATTTTCTGCATCCTTCTCAAACATCTGAAACACATTCATATGGAAGTTCAGACTTGACAAGTTCTTCTTTCTGTAAACTTCGTCCACTTTCTTCTAACGCTGGGAATGTGCTGGCGGGTTCATTGCATCGACGTGGTCAAGAGCAAATATCACAGCTCACCGATTTTTTCGAGTAACTGAATGCGCTCTGCCAAAATGGACTGTGGACATCTCCTTTATATGGACACATCAACAATAGCTTTCCGGAAGTTGTCGTATCTTTCTCTCCTCCAGAAGTCTCACGTGTATTGCCCGACCTCTACGCTGAGGCATTTTCCAGCCTTAAAGCCGACGACCCAACTCGCTGGATGGCACATTCGTGGAGTCTTGGGCCTACTACCTTGTGGATAGATAAATAAAATAGATAAGCTATATATATCGATGGGTCAATGCACTTTTTGCTTTAAATTTTTACTCGAGGTAGTCGATAAATAGAGAAGTAAGGGCAATGAAAAATTTACAGTAACCGATAGCGGAGCTAGTTGGTAGGCACTCATGTTAAAAGGGCACGATGTGAAAACGCAGACAAAAGAGTTTAGCCGAGAGAGTGACCAGTTATCTCTCACGTAGACCATCACGTGCAACTGACGGATGGGTATCGCTTCTTGCCTGGGAATGCGCGGATAAGTATTTCTTAAGTGCCGATCACGGTAGGGGTCCGGGCTCTGGTATGCTATCATCGTATGCTGTCGTAGCTTGGCGTAACGAAGGCAAAACCACGTATAGCATAGCCATCTTAGCATTATAAGCGCGCGCTCGCGCCAAGGAGAATTCTTCCTGTTGTTCTTTGAGCGCCTTGATGATGATATGAAGTGCGGAGCACTTTAGGCGCCTGGGCTGTCGTATGCTATCATCACTTGGCGTAACACAGGTAAAACCACGTATATCAATAGAAAAAAAAAAGCCACAATTTCGCCGCAAGGGCGGAGAAATGAATGCGATGGCAAGAAATGGGAATCTCACACAAAGAACGGCAAGTAGTCGATACATGCAGCGCGCCGCTGAAGCACAAAAAAGAACGCTCGAATATAACGTACAGGTATACCCAGGACAAGCGTGAACTACCAAATTTCACGGTTGTTACGCCCTTTTGTTTGAGCAGCACGCTGCATGTGTCGACAATGCAGAACCCGACGCTCTTAGATATTTTTTTTCTTTTTAAACTTCGGCACGTGGAGTGACCCCTTTGCATTTTCTGCCACGCGGTGGCGCCTGAAGCAAGGTGTGGCCTGTATTCTTTTCTTTTTTCATTTCACATCACCAGTGCGTACAAGATGGGGCCACTTTTTTCATGCTGTTCTCACGGGTAGTTTTGAAATACAAAGGAAATGCAGGAGCATTGCGTGATAGAAAACATGCGCAAGCTTCTCCGAGATCTGCGTACCGCCAGCGATAAATAGTGTATATAAATAGCTCGCCTTCACTGCGCCGGTGCATGCACGGTGCGTGGTTGTATAGGTGAATAGCCAAATGCCGGCTCTCGCAAAAGATTGTGGGCTACGGCGCCCGTCTGCATCGACTTCCGGTTCGAGAGTCCACGCCGCCGTACGGGCACTGTTAGCTATGCTGTCGCTTTCTCAGTGTTCTACCCAGCGGTCGCTGTGATTTCTTCCTTGCGAATAACCCCGTGATATCTCAGAAGGCTACGCAACTTAATTTAATAAATATGCACTCACTAATAGACAGCTAGAAAAGGTAGGGATGGCCATTTCTTCATTAAAGTCAAGCCGAGCTCACACATGGATGTTCTCTTCTTTTTTGTTTTTTTTTTTTTTTTTTGCATCGGAGAGTGTTTCCGCGCATGTTTCGGGCTATATAAAAATCCTTTGCACGTCATATCGTCGTGAAATATCCGTCCAATGTGAGACTTGTACTTGTTAGATCAATGCCCTTCTATTTACCCACTGTTGTACTGTTATAACGAGATACGCACCACTGTTTTCTTCCTGCCGCTGTTCAACAGCTCCTGCGAAAAAATTAACAGAGGAAGGGAAGATTACTTGACGCTGCAATAATTGGGGGACCCTTAAGCTTCGCCTTTAAGAGTTGAACGCGATAGCGATATCCCGTCCGTACTGCGTACTTCAATCACTTAGTGCATACTACGTATGAGTAGTACGCTTTAAACCAGGAGAAATTATGCGCGGCTAATGTGGGAAATGTTTCCGAACTTGCTATGCACCCACTACGTGGTGTTAAGGGAATACGCGCAGTAAGGTGTGTGCCGTTTGTAATGGGTGGATGGCTTTAAACTATGGAATCATTATGATAGTCACATATTCTGACGCCCGATGGCAATGTACGCTTGTACCACGCAATATTCCTGGGATATTACATGTTATATTGCGACGCCTATATAAATGACGCTTGCGTTTGCGAACCATGGAAGTTATTTTCACTGCATTTCCAAGCAGAGGAAGTTAATTTCACAGTATTTCCAAGAAGCGGCATGGCTGTGTGGTAGAACACCTGCTTGCCACGCAGATGACCCGGGTTCGATCCTAACTCAGACCCGAAAATTTTTATTATTTATTTTATTTGCATCTTTCTCGATTTTTCGGTCACGGACAAGATGATCATTTTTCGGTCACGGGCAAGATGATGATTTTTCGCTCACAACCAACGACGCCGATGCCGGAATTTCTGCGAGACGATCTCTTTAACGCTATCGCGTTAATAATGGAAACTGTTCACAAAGATACAGCGATTTTCCTGTAGGGAGAATTCAGTAGGCCTTATTTTGAAGTAACCTTATAATAAACTATGATATAAATAGAGAAATCCAGTGTTCTAACGAAATAAGTGACTTTCGAAGTCATATTTTAATTTTCGGATTCTCGTGATGCATGGAAGACGAGAACAAGTTTGTACATAGTTCGGACTTACACGTAATATTGCCTATAGACTGACGGTTAGGATACTCGAATAGTTATTGTACTGTGTCCCTATGTTTTCTATCCAAACAAGGGAAGTATAAAATGTTAAGATTTAAAAGTACGCTAAATACAAAGATCATCCAAACAGGCAAGCACACAAAGTACAGCATTCACAGCGGAAGCTGGGGGAGTGGTCTTCATAGAGGCCGTTGTAAACTCTTATAGGCCGCCTACTGCAAGTCCGGTTGCGAGATAAAGACTACGCAATCAATTACAATTTGCGAAGCAGCCAGCCGCCTACTACGCGTTCCTAATGAGCAAGGGCCCCTGTGTAGTTGCATTCTTTGTTCTTGCTGTTGTTAATGATTATGAGGATGCTGAGTAATTATGTCTGAGCCATTTGTGATAAGTAGGAAGAGCCAAACCACCCACCCGTTACGTAATTCACATAGCGTGACCTCTGGCGTGATTCTACTCTTCGTCCAGGCAATATTACACCACTTAACACGCTTGCTCACCGAACATGCCACCTATACAAGGTTCTTCTTCAGTGTGCGCGATAGCTAAACCGGACGAGTACGCTAGGGCGGACAACTACGCCAGAAAAATCAATTGTTATTAGCTCATAAAAAGGGGAGTAAATGCAAGGTGTACTTAAGAAAGAAACAATTATCAATATGCATGCGCGAATATGTATATACATTTACGGAGCCCGTTTTTTTTTTGTGGGATAATTATTTAACGAAATTGCTTCTGGAAGAAGACGCACGTTGTACGAAGGGCAGTTTTATACTTTTTTGGTATAATTGCAGTGAGAAACCTATGCCATAAAGTAGGGGTTGGCAACCTTTGAGGCGGAGGGCCAACTTGCATGAAGCCGACAAGGCCGGGGGCTACACGGCAAATCAAGGGGGGGGGGCTTTGCAGACTAAGACTGAGAATAATGTACAAAACTGCCTAATTTTTCGGTAAATTATGGCTAAATTCTTGCCAAGTTTGGAGAGGGCGCACAATGCCAAATGGAAGCGACATCTAACTTCACCTCAGTTCTAAAATGTCATGTCGACCTTAAAATAGGAAGTGACAAGGGAAATGGGGAGTTCATGACATAGGGACGAGGGCCGCATAATACTGCCTCGCGGGCCGCATATTGCCGACCCCTGCCATAAAGGAAAGCGCGCATGAAGCGGGTTGCGGTGTTCGCTATGGCGTATACAGAAGCCTTACTTTTTTGAACAGATTATGCGACTTCCCCTGTAAACATCGCGGGTCTATCTACGTCGCACTATATTTTGTATCGATGACCGATGTTCGCCGGCATTCGTTTTATTGACTAATATCTGTTTTTCTGGCAGTATTCACCCAATCAGGCGGTCTCTTCACTCACAGTTGTTAAACTGCCTAGTTATTCCGTCTCTATACCAAGATAATTATTTGGGAAAATGACGGCGTTTTACATGGTAGCAAATAACCCTGTCAAATGTTTTCTCGGTTCCTTGGAGGTATTCCGTTAATAAAGGTATTTGAACTTGTGTAAATATTGTGCACGCACCTGGGCCATATTCAAGAGCGTTATATGTGGTTCGGTAGTCATATTTCTTGATTGCCTTGGTGGTTATCTTGCTTTCTTTTCTGAAAATTGACAAGAATCTTAAACGAAATACCCGCTTGCAGGCGACGAAACACTTTTGTGCAAGAATAATAATTGATACTGAAAAACATTCTGTCGAGTATTACGAGATATGATTAGTTTGGCTAAGTAGTGACAAAATCGTCGAAGTCTTTCCTAATGATCTGATGAAAACTTCACATTCTACCCGAGTTTTGTACTGGTGACAATATGACATGTTAGTTTGCATTGGTCAGAGTTAGTTTAGTTTGCATTGAGGTCAGATATCGGAAATGGGCACGATCTTCGAAACCTCATTTTGTAGAACGACTTAATTGAAAAACAATAATTCCACACTGTACTTCCTAATTCCATGTACATTTTAAATTGTGATAAAGTATTAACCAGCTATTCTTAGGAATATCTCAACAATCTGTGTTAGCTTTCTTGTAATTAGCAGGGCGGAGAAATTTCTTTTCGTTTCTTTATGTACTATTCTCGATGTCATGTGAACAACTGATGAGAGTAAAGAACTTAAAAATATATTTCTGTGGTGCTAATATGCTCATAGTATCGCAAGAGGAGGATGTTGGCTTGACCGTACCTAAAGACCAAGCAACAACGAAACGTGACATTCTAAACCATAGCATGTAAAGTAAAATGCTACTATGTTACTGTCATGCATTAGGCCATCACTGATGCAATTTCACCAACCGTACTGTCGTGCCTACATAAAGGGAAGAAAATCAGTCATTCGAAAATGGGCTTGGTTGTGCAGGCGCAACTAGTTCATAAATATACGCCTAACTTCCTCAATTTCTTGATTTATAAATTCGGAGATAGCAACTGTGTCACTTTGTGCCTTAGAAATATGATTTAAATGGTTTTATTTACGAGTATTGTCCATGCATATGTTCCGTTCAGACACAGCAGCCAGTTGCTCTTGGTACTTCTATAGGGAATATTTGTGTTAACAGTCAAATATACTCACTCTTCCTTCTTGTCGTTCTTGAATTTCATAACAGCATCAACCTTGTGTTCCCCCCCTCATGAACATTGGTTGTCTGGACGGTCACACAGCTGAAGTCCTTACCAAAGACATCATCTTCGCTATATGTTGCGCTTATCAAATAATATTCTACATTAGTATCATTGATTGTCTGAAATATATTGAAAAATTCAGTGAGCATCCATGACAAGCCACAACAATAAGAATTTTTGTGACACAGACTAATTATTAGGAAGATGTTCCCTACAACCCATGACTGCGAGAACCTATGCCAATCTGTTAGCGATAGCTGCCTATGCGGTATTTTTTCGGCTTCGAGCCAAATATTAAAAGGTGGGTAAATATATTTGTATTCATGTGTGTATCTCGTGGGCTTACCAGACACCTCGACCAGATTGGCGCTAAAGGACAGCTGACAGTCCGACGAAACGTCGGCACTCGCGTTACAGCACAGCTGCCGCTTTTATCGAAACAAAATGTAAAAAGCTTTTATTGGTGTATTCCTTCGCGCACGAGCGACGCTAGACTAGATTTTTGAGTTTTAGCTCTACATACGTAGCACTTGCTAAACTGCTATAAAGTGGATAACGACCACAACAACCAAGATTGCCGTGAAAGAAGCACAAGCACCAGTAATATTGTTAGGCCAGCGCTGATTTAATGAATTTATTCACTATTTGTACCACGTGATTTCTGGCTTATGAAGGTTGCAGCACGTACGTCACAGATTTCTGCTGCATTAAAGCGCTGACAACAGGAAGTCTGTGTTTCTCTTGCTTAACCAACGGAACCTGTTTTATAATGTGCGTTACCGCTGTTCCTAGACTGATATAGACAGTGAATGAAGTGCGGAGCCTAGGTGCGCCACATGGGCTGTGGTATACGCGGGTATGCGTTACACGAGACCACGGGAAAGGTTTGATGACGTACGCAACATCTGTGACATGTTATTGATATCATGACCTATCACTCATGTTCGGGATGCACTCTTGTGGTCTTACGTCAATTTTTATCATCATCATTACGGCCAGCCTTAGTGCACTGCAGAACGAAGGCCTCTCCCAATCATGTCCTCTTTACCCTGCCCTGTGCTAGCTGATTCCGTTTTCTGCGAACTTCTTAATATTGTCGCTCCATCTAACTCTCTGCCTTCCCTGACTGCGTTTCCCATCCCTTGGTAACCCTTCTGTTGCTCTTACCATACACCTTCAATAATATTTCTGGTCGCGAAACTTCGCCGTCACGCTATAGGGGGAGCTTGATATGGCGCGGAAGGCTGCCGCGCCCCGGCGCCAGCATTTTACCGGCCCTCCGGTTTTGTCCCGTAGAGACCGCACATGTGGCCGGCGCGAGCCGAAAGTTTGCAAGTGTACTCTGTATCTGTGACTGCTTTTATTGCGATAGGAGTTACATGGACACTCTCGGCTGGTTTTCGCCGTTGGTGTCGCCATCGCCATCATGTCCCATATATGTATATGTATGTATACATTTATACAAGCCACAAAGAAAAATAATTCAGAAAAATGTTTCCGACGCGTGGAATCGAAGAAGGGACCTCTCGCTCTGCAGCGAGCGGCGCTAACCGCTGAACCGCAAAAGCGCACGTCCTTCAACGTTCAAACGGAGAGCTATTTTTATAGAGCGTGTTTTCAGTATTGCAAGCGAGATGGCGCAAAGGGCACGCTCAGCGGGGCTTTAGCTCGGCTCCCCGCTCGTCGCGACGCTCGCTCTTCTCGCGGTGGGGGGAGAATAGTACGTCTTGGGCTTTCGCCGGAACGATTGAGTTGTAGTAACCGAGCACACGAAGGTCACTCAGCTCGCTGCAGTCCCCCCGTTTGCGAAAGAGCGCGCTTTTCAAACACAGCGAAGTAAGAACTGTGACACTTGTTAGTTCGCGCTCGTCTGTACCTGTGAATACGTTTTGTGCGTCGTTTTTGTTTGAGCAGCGCGTTAAGGGTCGAGCTGTGAAAGTTGTTAGTTCGCTCTCGTCCTGTGCGTGTTGTTTTCGTGCATCATGTGTGCGTGAGCAGCGCGCTGCACGTTTAGACCTGTTGGCCATTCGTCGCTTGACATTCCAATTTGTTGCTATCGCAATCATTGCTTCGCCTTGTGGCGAAACCGTGACTTTTTGAAAAGTACAGCACGAGACAGGTCTCCACCCTCTCGATCCGTTACCGCCGTGTATGATGCCGTTCTATCCTATTCGGTGGTGCCCGTGTATAGCACGTCGGATCCATCTTCGTGTCTGCCCTGCACGGTCACTGCTCTAGCTTTTCGACAGCCTTCGTGCAATGCCGGATGGATGTCTTTGGCAGCGGCGTGATTTTTACTGTGTCCCTGGTTTGTTTAGGTATGTTACATGTCTGACTGGAACAACTGGAGGGCTCGAAACCCACGTGCTCCATGATTTTCCTTTCGGTTTTGCTTCTCCAAACCCTTTCGTGGCGAAACTAACTTTTTTTGGATAAGGACCATGTTCAGGTATTGTATAGTTGAAGCTGCACGTTCGCGTGACGATGCCGATCAGGTGCTGCATACCGAGGTGCCAGGCACTACTGAAAAGGTGTCGTTTTTTTTGTGTGCAACGTGTTCGTGGAAAGTACGAGAACTCGAAGTGAGCCATAACGTGGCAAGAAACAGACGACTTCAGCATTGATTCGAAGTATGTGCGTGTGTTTTCGGAGCACTTTGATTTATCGGGCATCATCGATGTGAGCGATTTCATGATAAACGGTGACACCGTATCGTTGCCGAGAGATAACCGCGCCTCAGACCTAACGCCATTTTTCGTGTGTTCGACGGCCGAAGTCGTCGAAGTCACCACCACAGACAGTTTGATAAACACTGAAACAACCTCGACAGCTGTCGTGCGCAAGGCGGGGTTTTCAGCCGAGATAAATGGGCTATTAGCTACTCATTGTAACCACACTAAAAAAGAAAAAAATAAGATGTCAGATTCCTGTGTCAATCTTCCTTTAAGACGTCTTCTGAACTCTACACTACCCCAGTGCTGAGTGATGGCGAAAATCATTTGTTACATCTCGATCATAAGCATTTGCACGGCTTCATTTTCTTGAAAGAAAGATCGCGGTTACAATTCTATTGAGCGTCTTCGTTCCACACTGAATGCAATCGCGCGTCAATCCTCGTCACCCTGCTTGTACGAGATCGAAATTAAGAAGTGCAATACTGAATCAGGGGGACAAATTAATCCATGCGGGTTTTAATGGGGATACTGACAACAAAAATTGCGTAAGAAAACTGTGTCGTAGCATTCGACGTACACGCACGAAAACTAGCAAAGTTCTCGAGGTGATGTTTGTTTCTTAATAGCAATTATTTCATTCTGTTATCTGCGACTACTACGGCGTAGAAGTAAAACGTGAGCAGCGAAGCTCGTGGTCAATAGCACAAGCAGCGCAACCCTGCCGGGCGCACAGCGTTCAGACAGTGAATGCGAAGCGCGTGTCTCGGTGCGATATGTTCAGTACGTCTGGCCTTCGAGGGACCTCTGCTAACCTTGTCACAAATTAGTAGTTTCTGCCACCCAGTGGTGCCGAATGGCAGCCCCCACAAGTGAGTTGAGCGCAAACATAGATTGTAATCAAGGGGGCCAACTTATTTTTATTGGGATATCCCTTTTATGGGTTCTCCAGGCGCATTTTCCCGCAGCCTTTGACGTCGCCATGAGGCTCTCTATAAGTCTGTGCGTCTATATACAAATATAATACACGCAGAGAAATGTTTTTTCAGAAAACATGCTAGCGGCGCGTGACAGGCTATTCCAGCCGGCGATTCTTCACTCCACGAAGAGACGCCTGCAAAAATTCAGCCACGTTTGCATACTGTTGTTTCTACACGGCAGACTATAGATCTTTTAGAGTTTTGGATGCGCGCTGCTCTAAGCTACTTTCGCTGCTCCAGTGTCGGATAGGCTTGTTCGCTGAATGAAAGCGCAAAACGCCTAAGGCATGGCCATATAAAAAGGTAACCGCCATTGCTTCCGCTTCTACAAGGTGGACCCACGTTGGTTGTATCTTCAATTTTGACGTATTTGTAGCGCATACGGTACAATGATAAAAGTACACAGACGGAGAAAGGTAAAATAAGATAAAGAGAAAAAACAGTGTGCATTTGCATTTGTGCCTGTGTATATTGTTCCCCTTGTTCTCGTCTGGTCTGGAAATACCGCAAAATTCAGAGTTGTAACTAGCGCAGCTACAACTTTAAGTCCAGTTTGAATGTTTAAACTACTCGAGTTTAGGCCTAGTACGAAAGTGTTCTACTATGTGATTCCATCGCTGATGTGGCTACCGCACTGGAGGAAGCTGGAAGCGATGGGACCGTGGCCATGCCCCTGCTGTTGGACATCTAGTGCGCCTTTGCTGGACGGCCCCACGCACTCGTCGAGGCGTCCCTTGATGAACTTGGTGTAAACGGCTACCTCAGGAGATTTACCTTCACCTTCCTGGCTGAGAGCATATTTCACGAGCGTGGGGGACAGGAATTCAGGGAGCCCAGAGGCCTGACGACTGGTGTCCCGCAGAAGTCGGTGCTCAGCCCCACCAGGTGCGCCTTCACGTATAACTTCCGATAGGCACATCATTCCCGGCCTGGTGTTCCATCCAAGCTAACGATGGCGCAATATGGGCCGGCGGACCGACAGCGTCTCTACCAGTAATCCGGAGACCTTTTGCAGAGGGCACAGGAAGTGGTGACCTCATTACGTTTCAGCATCTGCCTAACTATCTCGGCCGCAATGTCCGAGGACCCGCTGGAATACCTACTGCTCTCAGACCCCCCACTACGCGAAAGAGTGGAGGATTACCTGTAAATTCCTTCCTTTCAGGTGGGCGGTCACATACCTTGGACCTATTAGAGAATGCCGGCTGATATGAAGCCCTGCTGCCAAGGCAAACACAACCAATGTTCGATGGGTGCCGAGATCAATGAAAATCCTGCAGCACAGTGGTCAAGGTGAATCCACCATGTGTGTGTTGCGGCTGCACCACGACGCGGCAACTTCAGTATTGATGTATTCCTTGCCCGTGGCAAGCCTCACACCAACCAGAAGAAGATAGCTAACGGGCCTCCACGGGAGTCCGTAGGCAGCATAGCGGTTGTCGAGCTGAATTCCCTAGGCGCAGCAACATTGGCCGAGCTCGGTGACTGACCACTCTCACTGCTCATGCTCAAGTATGCTCTTGTGCACATTGACCGCATTTACGGAGCTCAGTATAACAGCGCCTCCTTGGCGAGACTCCAGAGTTAGTACTCATCGAGGGTAGGTTCCTTCTGCCTGCACTAAAAACATCTGGTTGCTTAACCACCAGTGGCTCCCGCCTCACCTCCACCTCGCCACCAGCCACTGGACGCCCAAAAGTGCAACACTCTCAATAGTGCGACCTTGCCGCCGTACTTTACAGATGGCAACAGAATTCTCCAGGAAGAAGTGAGATGATGGGTGCTGGTGTACATGGGTGGATCCATGCTGACAGATGGGTCGACAACAAAACCTGTGTTATCATGGTCACAGGCACGAGACAGCGCCACTTCGCCTTTGCGTCGAGCTCCACTGCTGCAGATCTACCAGCAGAGCAGATCCACCTGACCGCTGAACTCCTGGCCAAGGACTTACCTCAGCAGCCGGTCACTGCCCTCTCCCATTTCACACCTTGCCTGTGCTGTAACGCACACCGTCGTTACAGCATAGGCAACTTACCACATGGGAACCATGTCCTGAATAGTTCAGATGCATGATTCATCTCGCCTGAGGACCATCACGCTTTCGGTATGTCATTGTGATCACTCCTGAGTAGTGTAACGGGGGAAGAGGTTAAGTTGAATACGCCCGCCTGTGCAGAAAGCAACTTGTAACGCAACACATCGTGTTAGTCAAGAGTGTAAGGTGTCGTGCCGCCCTTCCTGATGGCGAAGGATCGATTTCTATGCGGGTCGAACACAAAGGTTACACAAGTCCGGGTTTTTTGCACCCGTTAAAAATGTCGAGGTAGTTGAAATTTGCCTGAAGTAACCGACTTCTGAGGCTCTAATAATCATATCGTGGATATAGCGCGTAAAACTTGGGCAATTATTATTTTTGAGTAGGAAACTGCAAACTCTCCATACTTGAAGAAATTAAAAGAAATTGTTATCATCATCAACTCTATCAGTCTGGCTACGCCTACTGCAAGACGAATAGTCTGTTATTTCACGCCAATCCACCTTTCATTCATTTTTCTGTGTTGCCCTCCGCCGTTTTGGTAGGGTCATGGAAGTGGCCGAGAAAACCGGTGCTGGTGGAACGAAAGCCTCCGAGACCAAGGAGCGTTTGAAGAATTTTCCTCTAGTGGAACAGCACATGCACCATGGCATCAGGAAATAGGCGGATTAACTCGGTGCTAGGTTCGTTGTAGTCTCGTTATCCCCACAAACTTCTTAATTTTATCCTAGCTTTCTGCCTCCCCCCTCGCGTGCTTGTGTTCTCTTGGAATGGAGTCGGTTATTCTTCAATAAATTGGTTATCTTGCCTTCAGGCTACTTGCCCTGCGCATGCCTATTTATTCTTCCTTATTTTGAATAAGATGTCCTTAAAACCCGTTTGCTTCCTTCTTGTCCCTGTGAACTCTAATTCCTTCTTGTTCCTTGAGGTAGCACCTACCACCTGCCATAGTGGTCTAATTGATGTGGCGCTCGTCTGCTGACCCGCATGTCGCGGTATCGAATCTTGGTCGCGGCGGACGCATTTTCGATGGAGGCCAAAATGGTTGAGGCCCGTGTACTTATATTTAGGGGCACGTTTATGAACTCCAGGTGGTCAAAATTTCCGGAGCCACCCACTACGGCCTCTCTCATGATTTATATGGTGGTTTTGGGACGTTAAATCCCAGCAATTACTAAGCTAACACCTATCACATTTCTTTGCCAAAATCTACAATTAGAACAAGCAACCACTCACCACCCAAGCATTTTGGAAATCACCAAACTTTCCTTCATCTGCCCAATCGGGTTTTTTTTCCGCTGCTTTATCAGCCGCAGTATTCTCCGTGAAAACCACGCTGACCAGTGCTGCAAGAATAATAAGCTGCATGATTTCAACTTTCGTGTTGAATTACTGCTATCAGTGCACGAAGTAACTCGTCTATATATACAGCGTTCTCCGTACTCGTCACTATAGGATAATCAATCATAGGCAGCTGGGCACGGAAAGCACAATACGCTCCTGATGCCACTGAACTCCAAGTAAAGTTCCATCTCCGTACACCTGTTGGTTGCATTGTTGTTATTTATACTGCCTTTCACCAAACGAATGCCATTTCGCACTCTTATGGTTAACTCACGGCATGTTAAGGCGAAACCCTTAGCTGCCTCATGAAAGGCGACAATACACCGTCAGTGGCGTCAAAAGGAGTCATACAAAAAATCGTCACGTGATAACGTCACCGTATGACGTCACCCTGACATGACAGATCGCCAATATTTGTGATGTCGTCATGACGTGAGTGCAGAGTGACGTGACCTCATACGATCGCGTTATCTCGACAAAACATTCTCGCTTGGTCACAGGTTGGCTGACCATGGAGGCACAGCATAACTAACTGAAGTATAACAAGGTCGCAATGGTTCCCATATCTGACGGAGTAGGAAAACCACGCTAGGCGCAGAACTATCTCAGAGGGGGGGCGGTGGATGTTGAATACATCCACTGTTAAGAAAAAAAAGGTGGCTTTCGCCTTCCAGCCCTCTTATGTGAATGCATTAGGGGCCCTGTGAGTTTTTTTTTTCAGTAAGGCGAAAGCCTCAGATGCCTCATCTAAAGCGAAAATTTACTGGCGTCCCCCCGCCCTTGCGGTCAACACAACCGATGCAAAGAAACTATGTCGTCATGACGTCGCCATGTAGCGTCATCATGACTCAACACATCACCAAAATTGGTGACCTCATCACATCCTTGGTTGGTGAAAGGTGGGACTATTACGTAGGCAGTGCAAAACCACGTGAGGTGCAGAAAGTTTTCAAAGGGTGGCGGGGCACGATGAACAGATCGACTGGGAAGGAAAAGAATATGTATTTCGCCTTGAGGTCGTCTTAAAAAATGCATAAACAACCATGTGAGTTCTAAGAGCAAAGGTCTGCAAGCTGTTCAGTCTTTTAGAGCAGAACTCTTTAAGCTGGGAACTGCGAACCGGAATTATCAGCATCATGAGACGGTGGGCACTGGCTTCGTCCTCCTGAACTTCCGCTTCGCTTCTACAACACATGGTGCGACTGTTGTTTCCTGTCCTAGCTATTCAGAGCGCAGCTCCTTAAGCTCATTACATAATTACTAGTCGTGAAAGAAAATCCCGTAACATCCAGTGATAACTAGTCAGGTGAATAACAATTTTTAGCATCAGGTAACGTCTTGTAACTTGACTAAAATCACGTAACATCGCGTAACAAGTCACGTGACTAGACATCACGTATCATCAGAAATAATCAAATTTAGTTAAAATAAAGATAGGTAAATGCAAATAGTGGAGCGCAGTAAAGAACATGGACTAGAGAAGAGAACGCGCTGTGCGCCTGTGTCGTCGTTCTCTTCTCTAGTCCCTGTTCTTTACTGTGCCCAACTATTTGCATTTAAAATGCACATCCTGGGGGGGAGTGCACCTAGGCCGACACCTTGTTCAAGGATTTGTCGATAGGAAACCCTTGAAAGTTACTTGTCTTGAGGCAGGAATTGTGGCTTCGAGGCGCAGAAAGCTCCACTGACGGTCTGGAGAACATGCCCAAACACTCGCCAGTTTCCACTATGTTCGTCGGTCTTAACTACTACCCGAAGCCAATGCGACATAGGGGAGGAGAAAAGAATGAAAATTAACTTCATTAGGTCCCGCGGAACGTAACTGCGTCGCGCACCAGGCTAAGTCTCATGTAGGGACCAGCGAGCCGAGCCTGCCGGCCACCTCGTGGGCGCGCTGGACAGCCGTGAGCTGATCATCAAGAGCGGGGCTGCGTAGAAGTGTCGCCCACTCCTCCAAGGTTAAGCTTGAGTCCATGGCTAGGCACGGGCTGAAGATATCTTCCAATGTGGTTGTATAGCCACATGCCGAGCACAGGCCGTTCGGGAAGACGTCCGGATAGATGTGTTGAAAAAACGCAGGATTGGGATTCGATCTCGTCTGGAGTAGTCGAAGGGAGTAGTCGAGTAGTGCTGTTCAGTTTAGGGTGCGGATGAGTGTAAGCCCTTCGCGCCAGGTAAAAGAATATAGTAACTTCGTTACATGAGTACGGCGCGTCCCTCTGGCCGGGGTGCAACCTTTCTGAATGCACTCTAAATAGGTCCATGGGTTGAAATGTCATTTTGCATCGTGCAGAAAAAATGATTTGTTTAGGCACTAGTTTCTTTTGGCAAGTACACCAGCTTGCTTTAGCGTGGTGTTATGAAGGTATGAGTGAAGCGTCACATGCAGTCAACTGATCTCAGCGCCGGACAGCATCTGCACTCTGTCCTGCCTCCCTTTCTCTTTATTTTGCTTCCGCAGCAAGAGTAAATGTTCAGTGTATGGGTTCTGCTCCGCCCTCTTCCAAGAGCTCTCCGTGCCTAACGGGGCCTCACCTAGCATCCAGGAGAAGAGGCATTACCTCACCTGGTTTCGGACTGCTTTCATCATCGGCCCATTTTGGTCCAAGTGATGATGTCATGTGATCAGGTCATCATGCTACATCACGTTGTGTGATGTTATGATGACGCCGTAATGAGGGCACGGCATTTGGCGAACTTTAACGCCGTAATCACCCCATATAGCCACTTTATCTCGTGATGATTTTTGCAACACCCGTGTTCATGGTGTCTACGTCGGATGACGGCGCCGCCAAATATCACTTTTCTCGTTTTATGAGGCATTCGAAGCTTCCGCGGTAAAACATGGAACTGTTTTATAGATGTATTGATATATGAATCACACGCATTCGCATACACATTTCAGGATTCTTCACCTTGCGCATTTCCTCATTAGACTACATTACCTTATAGCAATCTATTGGAAGTGGCCATTCCGCAGGAACCAGCAAGTTACTGTGCAGCGAGACCCTCCTTCATATGGACCTCACTGACAGGTCGATTCGTCCTATTAAAAAACCCTTTAAGCAAACTGTCTATTTCTGAAAGATTTTTCAAGATTGCATTCTAAACGACGCCATGACATATTTTACTTATTTATTCTGCAGGCAACCAAAAAATTAGCATCATAAACAATACCGGATTCATGTAAAACTGGTGACGAAGTCAATACCCCGAGAGGAGGGGCAACACTCTTTGGGAGCCCTTGAGTAATCTGCAGCTAAACACAGTTTTCCTAATTGTTTCATAGGTGCAAAAAATATTAAAACGAATGAAGCTGACAATCCACACTGTCACGGACACGTAGATAGGCATAAACATAATAAAGTCTTATAGACGGTATATTCCAGTGCTGAGTGACTATACCTTGTCATCATCGGCGTATTTGTAACGCTTATCGACCGCCAATTAAGTGTGTGGTTTTCGAGAATTCAAAGGTTCATTCACTGCAAATGCGTATTCACTTAGATGCGTTTGACGATTTTTCTTGTTGATAAATTCGTACTTCATTGTCTCGGCTCTCAATGGTGTTGCAATTACGAGCTCTGGATGTGAAAATGATGGGATCTAATTTCGTACAGACTGCAGTACGTCAGAGAACGTAGTACGTCCTTTACGTCGTAAGAATGATATCAAAAGTAATTCTAACGTGAGTGTAGGGCCATTGTTTAGCGTTTTCGTTTGGTCAACAACCGGAAGGTGAAAGCACTTGCAGAAAATTTCATTTCTTGTTTTCTTAACCTACGCATTCACAACATCTGGGAAAAATTCGCACAATCGAAAAAAAGAAACACCACATTTCTTCCTCCTATTTTCGTTGCACTTTCGTGAATCGTTAAAAATTTCAGGAGTCGCTGCACGCGGTGACCCACGCGGTGTAGCGGACGCTGCGTAGCAGCGAATTCGTCCAGGCTTCGTTTTAACATGCGTTGATGTTCCAAGTTCGTTCACTTTCCTACGTTGATTTACATAGGCATTTTTCATCACAGCCGACTATTTCTACTGTAAACAAAACTCGTTTGTCGCAGTTACTCACATTTCCTATTTTTGAGATGCTGCGTAAGCGAACAAATCGCGAGAACTACCGCTAAGAGAAGCAGGAAGACGGACGCGCTAGAGCAGAACTTTCTTCATACGTACCCGTTTTTAACGATTTTCAGGAGTCAAAGTTCACTGTGTTTTAGGAAGTGACACTTCGCGGTGTTATCGTAAATATGAATCGCGTGATTTCCGGGATATTGCATTTTCCCCTCGCTTCTTTTTTCTTTCTTTTTAAAAAAAATGTATGCACTAGCTTTTATGGTATTTTGCGAATGCACAGTACGTTGACGCGCATTTAAGAATTCCGCGCAGTGACACACATAATGGTGTAGTCGGTGCCTAATTACGCTCAATTTGTTTTATCACTCGAAATGTTCCACTGCGAAATACTGTTATATTTGTAAATTTTTTTATTTCGTAGCTAAAGCTTGCGACGCGCTGTTTGAACACGAAGAAAAAACACTCGAAAAGCCACAGGTAGTACACAACACGAGAGCGACGCTCTTGTGCTCGCGCAACACGACGCACACGTGTTGTGTACAACCTGTCATTTTTCGTGTCTTTTAAATGCGAAGCATTTCTTAGTGAACTTCGGAGACTTTGAGCGTATCTATCTATCTATCTATCTATCTATCTATCTATCTATCTATCTATCTATCTATCTATCTATCTATCTATCTATCTATCTATCTATCTATCTATCTATCTATCTATCTATCTATCTATCTATCTATCTATCTATCTATCTATCTATCTATCTATCTATCTATCTATCTTGCCGCCTGGGATTTCGGATTTATTCCAAAATTGGGATGGCATATCATGACTGTATGGCTAACATGAGTGACTAGTCATATCATAAAAATCATGACTAACTTGGGGTGAAAAGTATCATTTACACGCCATGGCCGTACTGCTCCTGCTGCCGTTTTCTTAACGCGATATGTCCAAAAATTGGCACGATGAGACATTTCTGCCCGACAAACATAAATGACAGGTGGTAATATGAAAAAATCGTGACGTGCATGTCATATAAAACATGATTTACATGCCACGCTCATGGTCCGCTGATGGCCGTTTCGCTAGCTTAATATACACCAAATTTGGTATTGCGTGACAGACTGTATGACAAACATAAATGCCATGTGGTCATATGGAAATCATGACATTTCACGTGCAACATGACTTGCAAACCCACTCATTGCACTCTCGCAGCCATTTAGCTAACTTGATATACACCAAATTTGGTATTGCGTCACGTGACTTCATGACGACCTAAATGACAAGTTGTAATATGAAAATAATGAAATGTCATGAGTGACATTACTTCCATGCCACGCTCATGGCACGCTCGCGGCCGTGTCCCTAGCTTGATATACACCAAATTTGGTATTGCGTCACGTGACTGTATGATGCACATTAATGACAAGTGGTAATATGTAAATCATGACATGTCATGTGCAACATGTCATGTGCAACATGACTTGCACGCCACGCTCATGGTCGCTTGCGTCCAGTTCTCGAGCTTGATATTCGCAATGCCCACGAACTGTAGGTGGCGCGCTGTACGATTCAAGATGGCGCCCGAAGGAGAGTCAACCTATTTGTTAGCATAGGAACAGGTAGGACATGCGGACGCACGGCCCATGCCACTTTTACAGGATGGAGTCATGAGCTGCACTGAAATATGAGACCGAAATACTTTCCCAAACCATGGAAGCTCGCCACCTAATTATTTGCCGTGAAGTGAAAGGTTATATTTCAGCTCTGTTACCGCGCATAAGCGACGCTTTGCGAAATCCTGTGCATGTGTCAGAAAACTTAATGAACTAGAATTGACGTATGCCCTGAATGACACCCCCGAGGTACTATGTACCGAGGCAGCCTGACGGCTTTGCCGCATTAGTAGGACGCTACAGCAGGGAGTAGCGCCATCGCTGCTGCGAGGGACCGAATGTTTAACGTGGTGATGGTTTGGAAACATACGCCGTCGTGATTACTTGCGCAGTCAGGAACTCAGTCAGGCGACGAGGGAGAGCGAGAGGGGACGCGCATGCGCAGTAGAGGTGTGGTCGAATGCCTAGAGGTGGAGTAGAGGCGCAGTAGAGGTGGAGGAATGCCTAGAGGAGAGATTAGGGGGGAGCGTAGGAGAGGAGGTGTGTAGAGAGGGTTTGCGCATGCGCAGTAAGGGTGGTCAGGACGCACACCACCACCACCACCGGATTGAACTCGGCCTTAAGCTGCTTCACATCTAAAACGGCACGTCGAAAGCTTATGTGTACAGAGAAATACCTGCACTTTGATCTGTCACGTCCCATGGGACAGGAACAATCTGCTGCATCAGAGCTCACAGCGCTTCGCGCCACGCTGATTTCCATTAATGACCAAATGAGAAAAATGTGGACGATTTTCTGCGACTCCAAGGCGGCACTGCAGTCTCTACTGACGCCTTTACGCCGCGGTCCACAGGAACAGTTGGTATTTGAGAATGCAGAGATGTTACACCATCTCCCCGAGAAAGGACACCACATTACATTACAGTGGCTACCTAGTCACTGTGGCATCATCGGTAATGGACGGGCCGATCAAGCTGCCCGTTCAGCCCATACAGAGGAGCGCGACTTCTCGATACCTCTTTCGAGGACAGACGCTGCTCGGAAGCTCAGCCTAGTCGCTCACCATTGCACCACATCAAATTGGAACGAGCCACGTGTCATGCACGCAGTATCACACTCCCTCGATTCCACGTTAAGCCTTAGAATTCCATTAAGGCTTCGCCTAGGTGACGCTACCCTTCTGTGTAGATTATGGCTGGGCGTCGCGTTTACCCAGGCGTATGCATTCCGTATAGGGATGGCTGACACCGCCGCATGCGAACATGGCGGCGACGAAGAACCAATTCGACAAGTTCTGCGTGACATTCTGGAATGTGCCACACCGAGACAAGCTCTTTGTCAGGCCTTCCACAAGATATACGACCAGCCTCTATCCGAAGAGAGACTATTACGACATCGTTCATACCTGACATCGCAGAAGATGGCCTAACAAGCACAATTAGGCTTCGTGCGATCTACTGATGTATCAAAATGACTCTGAGCGAAACGTTCTCGTGTGTGTGTGTGTGGCTGTGATTTTTTCCGTATTATTTATTTTTCTCTCTCTCTCTCTCTTTCAACCCACCATTCACCAACCACAGTGCAGGGTAGCATACCAGATAATACCTTCTGGCTAACCGCCCTGCCTTCTTCTACTCTTTATTTCTCTCTCTTTGCCGCAGCAACACTGTTCACCCACTCGTTCCGCTTACTCGAGACGCACGTAGTCTCGAGTTGACAATAGCGACGCAAGACTTAGAAAATTAATTCCCCGGTCACTTTATAACAGCTAAAGAAAGTCGTGTAGCTAACTTAGTTAGGCCAACGACAGCAAATCTAGATTTTCGATCTATTGATCCTCCCCCCACTTCCCTCAAAGTGCCCTGTGCAGCTAACTTGGCATTACATAGCCTCTGGGATGTAAGGCCAAGACCTCCGGGATGCACAAGGCCTCCGGGATGTAAGCCACGTAAGCCTTGCTCACGTGGCTTCGCACTGTCTCCGTGATCGGCCTCATTGAACCAAGTGACGATGTCTTGTGCAGTGTCATCATGCTACATTACGCGATGTCACTTCTAGTGACATCATGATAACGTCATAATGAAGGCAGATAATTTGGCAATCTGGCGTCAATACTAATGTAACGTGAGTGTAAGAACATAGTGTAGCGTTTTCGTACTGTCAGTAGCTGGAAGATGAACAAATTTAGAGCTAATTTTATTCATTGTCTTCTTATCCTACACATCTACATCTGCGAGAAATTTGCACAATGAAAAAAACAATGCCGTCATTCTTCCTCTTATTTTCGTTGCACTTGTATTCATCGTTTTGAAATTTCAGCAGACGTTGCCCGTGAAGGCTGACGTCGTATTGCTGACGCTTCGTAGCTACTGAATCAATTGGGCTTTATTTCCACGTGCGTTGATGTTCGAAGTTTCTTTAGTCTTCACGTCAATTTATTTAAGTATTTTTGAACAAAGCAGACTACAATTACTGTAAATAAGACTTGCTTGTCGCATTTATTCATATTTCTCGTTTTTGCGATGCTACCCAGACAAGTACTACGTGCGAACAACAGAAAAGAAAAAATCACGCGATATCCACGAAGTGAATGATGATGAGTGGGCGAAGCTACGGAGGTAATCTGGTAAACCGTTAATCCCCGTAAATTTTGCCCACTCGATCAACATACAAAGACCTGACACACAAACGCGGGGGGTGTGGTGTCATTATACATAGAGTATATACACAATGTTTCATTATTTACATATTGATACAGTATATACACAATGTTTTATTATTTACATATGGGGTAGATGATGATTTTGTTCAAGAGCTCTGCGAACCACAAGGAGGGGGTTCCCCTGATTTTCTTTTCGTCATCAGCGTCATCGTTATCACGTGTAGTGGGTACATTCCACTATACTGGAACGCGCTTATTCTTCATGGTCGTCAGGCGTCATCATCATCTTTATCACGTGGAGTGGGCACATTCCACTATACGTGGCTACCTACTACTACTACTACATACTACAAAGGAGGGACAGACCCACACCCTAAGGAGCTTCGTCCCTAAAAAACCTCGAAGTGGGAACTTACACAGAAGAGCCTTGCTGATACGTATCCATTTCAAATTATTTCCGGAGTCATCGAGAGGAATGTTTTTTAGCAGAAGAAACTGAGAGATGTTTGCGTAAATTCAAATGATACTTTTTTTCGGAATTGTACGTTTTTCTCTCAGTTTTTCCTTCAAAATCTTAAGCACTAGCTTCTTCAGTGTTTTCTGAAGCTTCGTCATCATAAGGGGCGCAAGGCGCTGTTCCACGGATAAAAACAACTGAACCCAACATTACCACTTGTTTCTTTCATCATGAGGCAGGTACTCTCCCCTGTGATCGCAAATAAGGCGCAAATGCTAAGCAGACGTGAGAGAGTAGGAAAGGACAAAAGGAGAAGATGGTGAACAGTCGGATCGGGCGTATCTGAGTGGCGTTGAAAAATTTAGGAGGCAGTGGTCTAACTCCCGACACTGGCGTTTCGCTGTCAGTTCTCCTCCTCCGACCCTCAAATTAGCCCTTCGGCGATGCTGGCGTACAGGAGCAAGCAAGGGCTGGCATTTAAACGTGCAGCCTGCTCGTCTGATGTGTGTCAGCTTGCAAGGCAGAAGAGGGGGGATCAATAATTTGCTTCGCGTCGCCTGCTTCAATAAGTACAACTAAATGGTAGGATCAAGCATTCTGAGTGAGCGCTCGTGTAGTCGTCTAGTCGTCTTCTCGTCTTGTGTCCCTTCCTTTTTGCGCTCAAATCTTTTTTGCGCTAAAACCATGTGCATGACTACTAGAGTGGAATTCTGCCTGATTCCGTAGCGAAATATGCTCTCATTCCTTAGCTTTCCTGGCAGGCTAGCGTAGCTGTGGAGTGCTTTGTTGGGCGCGTGGGTTCATTATGGAAAAGATTTGAGCGCAGAAAAGGACGGAACACAAGACGATTGTGCCCAATGAAGTGCTCGGGCTGTTTGGTTTGATGAAACCTTCACCGAACCATGCAAGGAGAGTGTGCCGCATTATCCGCTCCGAGCTTTGAAGGCAGAATATGTTGCTCAATGATTTGCTTGGCGTCGCCTGCTTCAATAAGTACGGGGAAATGGTAGGATCAAGCGTTCTGAGTGAGCGCTCGTGTAGTCGTCTAGTCGTCTTCTCGTCTTGTGTCCCGTCTTTTTTTGCGCTCAAATCGTGCGCAAGACTACTAGGCCGGAATTCTGCCTCATTCTGTAGCGAAATATGTTCTTATCTCTTAACTTTCTTGGCAGGCTAGCGTAGCTGTACAGCCACAGTCGACGGATGTTACGATCGATACCGGCCAGGCATACTTGTTGGATGATAAGACTAGGATAACAACAAAAATAACGCATCACTAGACAACATCGGCGTATGGAGTATTAGGCAAATGCTATCAAAAGTCTAGGCGTTAATGAAGGAAATATCTTCTGATCATGATCCGAGAAAACGAGAGTGGCTGGCGACACAACCTCCTTTAGAGTAATGGAAGGCACGTGCCCACGTACAACCTATACCATGTACGGGATGTGCGGGATGTTTTCAAAATCGCAGCACAGTTTTGTTGAAATTGTATTCAACACTAACTTAAATTTTCCAAGCTTTCTATTTGTTCCTTTAGGTTATTCGACTCTTCCTAGATTTTCACAGATGCGATTCTGCCAGTATGTTCTCAGATATAGTGAAAAACTTTTTCGTCAAAAGCCGGCAGGGTGGATAAAGCTAATAAAAAGAATGATGGTTATTCTACCGTTTCTAGCAGGGAGCTAGAAGCCACCTGGCTAGTTCAGAGGGGAGAGGAATAACCGAGGTATCTTCTACAGGTTAGAATAAAAGAGCTCGACGACTTTCTCGCCAAAAGAAATATTTCTATTGGGGCGTATTATTGGTTTCCTTTATCTTCCTGTTTATTCGCGTTCATTGAACTAAGTTCTCATTGTCAATGCACCTGTAGTATTAGTTGTCGATGTACAGGTTCTACGATCTGATAGTATCCTTGCATGGCACCATTTCAAATCATTTAAGCCTTTCATATCCATTTATATCATTTGAAATGACACCAGCTAACAGTGGCGTACCTACTTGTTGGCGAATAGCGGGCAGGGGGGGGGGGGGGGGGGGGCAAGCAACCCTAACTCCATCGGCCATAAACATAGATATATAGCGAGAGAGAGAGTACTACGCTGGCACACGATCAATTTGACGTGATTTTTCGTATATGAAGAGCATTTCCACAGGTATGTTTAGTAACATTATAGGAGACTTACAGTGAATCTTACGTAGCATACAGTGGAACAACCATACATATGCTATGTGTGTTATGCTTGTTATAATATTACAAGCGACATTTTTTATATATTAATCACACAACTTTATTCATGAACACGGTTATGTCCATGGAGGCCTTCCCCAGTAGTGCACATCTTTACCATCCAATGGAATTCCGTTTATGTTTAAAAGCTGCTTACGAATAACAGCGTTTAAGGAATTGCCGGACTTTAAATACAGTTAAGTAATTTATTCATTTTAATGTTCGTGGCAACGAGTCCATCTTTTCTTTTCATTATTGAATAGTGCACTTACTTGCACATATTCAAGTTTGCGTATATAAGATTTTGTCATGTTTGCGCTTAGTGGAAATAGTGTTTGTAGCGCGTTATTATTATTATTATTATTATTATTATTATTATTATTATTAAAAAGCTGCTCACTACTAATTGCGTTTAGGAAACTACCGGACTTTAAATACAGTTTATTCATTCATTCATTTTAATGTTTGTGGCAACAAGTCCATCTTTTGTTTTCATTAAATAATACTGCAATTACTTGCACATATTCAGGTTTGGGTATATTACATTTTGCCTTGTTTGCGCATAGTGGAAATGGTGTTTCTAGAGATTATTATTATTATTATTATCATCATCAATTTTGCTCTTATTGTTGTTGTTGTTAACTTGTCAAGATGAAGTTTCCCTTAAAATGCAAGAATTTTTGGTATGAGGGGCAGTATTACATTCTTTATGCTCAACGTATCTGCAATTGCGGCATTGCTTAATAAATGCGCCTATGCTAACATTGACAGGAAAAACTTTTCGTTGAAAAAAATGTGTGCGATAGTAAGTTTAAACTACAGCGCATTGTTTCCTTCCGCATTGGTCGTCAGCTCTTTACGATCGGTCAAATTTTCTAGCTCATGCACACAACAGCTGATCATAACGCGATGCAACGAATGACGCGAGAATGATCATTTGCGTAGTGACCACTTACGCACGACTGCGTAAAAAATGAGAACACATTATATTCAGCGCAGCATACTTTTGACCATTGGTTCTTCACCATTCGCCTGCCAGAAATTTTTCCGTGTGACATGAAATCATCGCCAGCTTGTTACGGGACGTCACAAATGTGTGAAATATCCTGGCGTTAAAATGACGTATGCATATTAAAAATCTCATTACTATGCGGAACTATACATAAAGTTTTTCGGAATAGGCGGAAAGTGTCTCAATTCGAACGCAATTAAGAAAGCCTGCCTGCCGCTCACACAGGCAGATATTAATTATAACAGCTGGTGAGATGAAGTCATGTGAGTATAATAAATATTTTCCGTTGTTTTAAACAATCATGACGGAGCGGAAGCGCAACCACACGGAGAAAAGAAATAACACGAAACCCCAGGGCTGTTCCTTTTTTCCTTCGTGTGATTGCGCTGCCCGGTCCGTCCTGAAGTACAACTGCAGCTAGCCCAAGTCTCAGCCTTGTTAGTATGACGATGTTGAGCTATACAATTCTGTGAACGCAGCTTTGCTGAAAGGGAGCGAGAGAGAAATATACAGCGCTGGTCATAGGCGTGCGCTTCCCCTTCAGCAAGAGAGAGAAGGTTCGTCACAGCCCCCCCCCTGACTATTAAGGTCAATGCATGGGGTAGATTTTCACCCCCCTGCCTCTTAAATTATTAAGGGTGGGGGGGGGGGGCGTTTTCCCTGCCCCCCATGCGCACGCCTATGCTGCTGACCGCGTGTGGTTCTTTGCCATCCGTGTTGTATTTTGCGCTGGACAAGTCAATTGAAGATGAATCAAGACCAACAAGCCCGGCCGTCAATTCAGTCTCCTTATTCCAGAAAACCATGTACCTTGACGATCTTCCCTGGTCCGCCAGAACAAGCTGCGGGGCTAGCTTGGAAGCTGGGCTTCCCAACGCGCTCGAGTCCGCTGGCTTATTCGTCGCATTCATGCAAGCCGCCGCGCTCGCTGATAGCTGCCATATAATAAGCAAGGCGATCGCAGGTTGATCGGAGACTTAAGCGGAAACCTTTTTTGGTACTGGGTAGCGTGCATGACATATGTTGTCGCGGACCGAGATGTCGTGGATTCAACTACCGTTCACAGATTTTTTTTTGCTTCAGCTTTTCTTTGCCCTCTCATCGTGCCAATTTTCTCGACTTCATTTCCGTGACGGAAGTGCATCACAAAAATCTTGGTCGACCCGGGCATAAAACACGGTCATGTTAAAAATACCAGAATCATTTCACTCTGCAGGAGGGTTAGCAGCGATATTCTGCTGTGCGGCATGGCGTTATTGCTTGAAAGAATAATGGATCATTCAATAAGCATCGCATCATTGTTTTAAGCGCGCACCTTCTGTCACACATCCCACACTTCTCCCATTGTTTATGCTGAAGAATGCTTTCCAAAAGCCTCGAGTTGGAACGGGCGAAATGCCCAGCAGTATCGTTTTCATCGTCTAATTACGTGTGTTCTGCTTCTGGGCGTCTCGGGCGCGTTTTGTTTTTTCGCTTTTCGGCCTTTCTTCAAGAAAACTCGTTGTTGCTCAGACATACCGCGGCCGCTGCATGAGCGTGATAGCGATGGAGGGACATTTCTTCTCGCAGATACTCGTGATATGCGGCGGGAGAGGTGTTATGCCGCAAACGTATAGGCAGTTCCGAGCTTTGGCGCCAGTGAACCCTATATTCTGTATTGCCTGCATCCTCAAGACCGCTCACTCACGTGATTCATTGCAAGTGGATTACGTCGGGGATACCTGGCCAGTTGCGTGCCCGAGTAACACGGCCACTCGACCGTCACCCTCGTATTCAAGCTAGTCAAGGCGGCCTTTTTTCTAAGCACCTCGTCGACACACGCTAGTTTGGTCAGAAAGAAGTGCATGACAGCTCTGCTGTAAAAGGGGCAACAGCCCTTTTTCGAGCGCACACCGAAAATCCCCAGGCGTAGATGGTGTTCATGATGAAATTTGTGCAGCGCTGGGGAGTCCTAATGCAGTTCAGATGGCAGAGTGACAGAATCGTGGTAAGATTGGCCAGTTGGTAATGGTTCATTGCGGAACAGCGCGAAAAGAGCGAACGCCAAGGACGGGAAAAAGACACGAAGAAGCGAGACATAAAGAGCGGCAACCCAGGCAACGCGTGATTTGAAGGTTCGAATACGGAGACTGGATGACTTTCTCTTCATTAGAACTTTGCTGAGAAATAATGACTGGTTTTCTTGTAGTTTCAATCTTTCTCTTCCTCGCTTACTTAGTAACGACTTCCCTGTGTAAGTATGCCCCTACCTTCAGTTGCTGAAGAACTCACTTCCGCGTTACGAGCGCTACGGAAAACTGTTGCTCGCGTGTTTTGATCCCATATAAGAACTGACCTTTTTTTAAGACGTAGGTTGACATTTTGACCAACCAATGTGGTTTTCGTTCCATACGTTAAACTTGCAACGTGTTGATGACCACCTTTAGCATATATATATATTTTTTTTAATTCACACTAGACCAAGTTTTCAAACCCTGAAACTAGAAGAAACGAAGTTCGTGATAATCATCCACTCCTGTGAAAAATATGTGCGGACCTAAACCCTTTAATGATACTCAAAACGCATTCATTTTTTCAAGGGAAAGCGGAAGAGGAGTTTATCGCTGTATTTTCTCAATACCGTACACTTCAGCACACAAGGCTGGCACGTTTAAACTTACTTCACTTTTCTTGTCATGCAGAGTTCATCGTCCGAACGAAGCAGCGCTTCGTATCCCACGCAGCTATCCCGGTGACGTCAAACAACCAACGCAAAAACAAGAATGTTGATGACGGAAATAAAGACTACCGAATCAACATGCATGAGCCCCGGGGTGAGACGAGATCAACGTAGCTTCACCATGGCGCGTTTACAGAAGGAAATAAAATATCTGCGACAGTGGTGTCCAAGGCTGCGCCAGAGAAAAAAGACATAATACGTTAAAAAATCTCGGTGCTCAGAACAGCTAAGGTCTCGATGGAAGGTTATTTTAATTAGTGATACAAGGATAAGCGGCCATATATATGCGGGTGTATTAATTTGTGCATTTATCCCACACCCTGAAACATGAACCACACCACGAGCTATTTTAGCACATGGAACAAAAGCATATAATTGGATGAAATTCACCCATTTATAATGCTTCACAAGAGAGAATCTTCGATGGGATTTACCGACTATTTTATCCAGGTATCTAATAAGTAAAAATATTTGGAATACCTCCAGAACATAGGTTTAGATCGAACGATATATCCTTGTGTCAGTCTTTTAGTTAAGATTTTTTACACCCGACTGTTATTGCAATATATATCATAAATATATTGCGAAACTATAGGATAGATATAGTCATCACCAGGATGGCACTTTCTAAAGCTGAAGTTCAGTGTGTAACTGTGTTTGCGCGGAGCACCAACTCTACGTGAGAGAGCTAATGAGTAAGAGGCCGAAAAAAAACTATGCGTGATGCGCCATTCCAGCTGGCATACACGCATTGAAACGACAGTGCGAAAAGTTTTCCCTTGCAGCTGCTTGCCCTGTTTGTAACGCTATCAGCGTGACCAACAAATGCGTTCAGTCATAGAGTTTAGTCGTTTTGTAGATGCCTAATGTTTTTTTGATATCGGTAATATTTCATTAACACATAAGTACAGAAATGAAGGTACACCGAGAAGAGACTCACGTGGTAGTGCTCCGCTGTCGATGGCAGAGAAAGTGAGGCAGTATCCTGCGTTGTCTTTATGCGCGTACTATTATCAGGGCCTATTTTTAGGCGACACCGCACCGACAAATATTATGCCCTTTTTCAACAGCTGATACCTAATGAAATTTGCATGGAACCAGAGAGTCGCCTAAAACAAATATGCACAGGCTCCATTCATTCCATAACACTTTCTCTAGAATATTATTGTTGCCTTGGACATGCAACACACGGACAGCGATAGCAAGCAAACTAGAACTGTTGTAAGCAATCCGTAAGCCTGCTGGGAAGTAACGTAAATTTCTCAATGTGCATGACGTAATTCAATTGTATTCAGTTCCTTACTCGAAATCCGCCATTTAGAAGTAAGTTTTCACTTTTTGTTGCTTACTTTGGGATTATTTCTGTGGGTGACCTAGAGCCGTATTAACATGAATTTGCAACTTCTATTTCGTCGCTCCCTCACACATTACATTGAATAATTATTCGGTATTGTCTCTGGAAACATGTCACATGATATATAAACATACTGAGATATCCTCGAAAAGATACAATAAAGCTGCGATATTATTGGATACCTATGAAAACTATATCGCGGTTAGATTGTTGCTTATATGAGCTTTGCGGTAGTTAGCAGTGGCGTAGCCAGGGAGTGGCACACCGGGCACGATCCCCCCCCCCCCCCCGGAATATTTTTTTCGCCATGGCATGCAGAGCGCAAAATGACCATTTCAAGGCGGTGCCCCTCCGGAAATGAAGGAGGTGCCCCCCCCCCCCCCCCCCTGGTAGTCAGGAGAAAGCTTGGAAAATTTAAGGGGGTCAGAGATTGCACTCGAGAAGCACACAACGAGCATGTTTAACAGTTTTTTGCGCTCGGAAGTTCTCAGGATTCTATGATGCTCCAAAAATAGGCCCCTGTCTCGTGCCGATGCTTTTGGGATATCTTCGTTACCTTCAAAGCGTGTATCACTGAAGAGTAAGAGAAATACACAATGCAGCACGAGCTGAAAACCTAACAAATATGTCAGCGTAAAATGATAATATGGGGTGTACAAGCTATTCATCTCCATATAACGGGTATAATGTGCAACGCCAGCGTATGACATATTTCGTCATTAAAATGCATGTAAGACAAAAACGCACCCAAAATAAAAATATATAGTTTAGTTTTGTGAAGAACTCCCCTTACGAAAAGCGCAATGACTGCATACGAATGTCTGGTGCTTAGAAGAGTCTGGTGTTGGGCCTGTTGGTACATAGCTTGGAAACGAGGAACCCAGCCTTCAAAAAACACGCACACAAGACGAGAAGTATGACAACCACACACGCTGGGGACTGACAACAGTTTAATGGAGAAACATCTACTCCAAAAGGAAACCCAAAACGCGCGTGCGCCCTACACGATATCTCAGGTGGGAGGGGGGGGGGGGGGAAGCGGTGAGCATGTGACAATTGACGAGACAGAAGCAAGACGCTGATGCGATTAAAAAAAACATTTCAGATAAAAGCGCAGCGTGTGGGACCTTCTAATTACGTTTGTCTAAAAACGTCACCTCTTTTCGTGAGAGCGAAAGGGAAGGTGTGCTTACACAACGAGCCGGTCCGTGTTTTTGCATTTGATATGCCTCAATGATTTCCCTCTGACATTTCGTGGGTCCCTTACCAATAATTCCAGTATCGTTGAAAATGGCTGAACACCCCCACGCTCTGCACTGCGCAGGCAAGTTCGCGCCTCCTCCTCAAGTGACTAAAGTCTCATGTTCCTTCAGGCGCGTGTTCTTCTGGTGGAACGTGACTCTTCTGGTGCTTACTTTAATTGTTAATAGATAATACCCCGCATCTTCTCTCAAGAGCGTTGAAAGTACGTATATGAATCAACAAGTGGATATGAGTTAAGCACAGTGTTTCCAAATATGAAATTTCCATCTCGATCGCAACTATTCAGCAGCCTGTTATTTTTAATTGGTTGCTATCATCATTCAAATCGTCGGCAGCCAGGGTTTTTTTTCGAAACCATTTCTGTTGTATCAAAAAGAGACGCCAATTTGAAATATTACGGGGACATTACAGTTGAGAGAAACACGCGTCATTTCAAGAGGGTTCCGTACGCTAACACACAACCCTTGTTTGACGGATGCACATATGGCCATACGGGCATATAGAAATGCACATATAGACAATGCACATATAGAAACCATGAAAAAATAAATTCGCATACTTCTTGTGGCATGCATTTTCGTCCACTTTAATCTGAAATAATTGGATTCAAGGAACGACCATTGTAATCGTAGAGACAACTAGGCGGGAAACCATGTAAAAAAAATGGACATCTATATCATAATCCTTATTACCTACTTGCAAGGCGCCCACGTTTGCTATGGCGTAGTCTGCATCGGAAGCGAATTCACAAATATTACAATTATTTGTGATTTACATGTAAACAATATATTTACGTATACGCACATCAAGCAATGACTAGTCGCTTAAACTTCTAAATGCCGCTGCAAGTCTTAAATCAATCATCCTGGCGCCAGCAGCATCGACTACAACAAGCTGTTGTTAGTAACCATAAGTACTAACAACAGCTTGTTGCTTGATAACTTGCTTTCCATGAAGGTGAACAGATGAGTTATTTTTTTCTTGACGTCAGCCAGCAGCATTCATCCCATGCGATACGTACATTGACTTAAAGCTACGTATCAACGTGACTCTTGAATACTACAAGCTGTTCTTAGTAACAATAAGTACTCCCTCAGAGAAAATAACTTGCTTTCCATGAAGGTGAACAGAAGAGAAATTTTTTATTGCGATAGCACTTATGGACACTATCAGCTGATTTTTCGCCGTCGCCGTCTGTCGACGCCGTCATGTCCCGGATATGTATATGTATGTGTATATATAAAAAGGCATAAAGAAAAAATAAATCAGAAGAAAAAAATTCCAAACCACCTCACCGGGGATTCGAACCAGCGACCCCCTCGCGCTGCTGCGGTAGCCAACACAGCCACACGCCATGCTCGAGCCAGCGATATATGTATAAGGGCGAGCTATTCATATGCACCATTTGCCGTTCGCGGTATACAGATCTCGGAACAGCTTGAGCGTGTTTTCTATCACGCAACGCCTTTACAGCTTCTTTCAAATTGAAAACTGCCCTTGAGATGCGCACGAAAAAGTGGCTCCCTTCTGTACCACTCATGATGTAGAAGGAAAAAAAAAGAACACCGGGCACACTGGCGTCAGACGCCACCGCGTGGCAGGAGACGCAGAGGGTCATTCCACGTGCCGCAGCTTAAAAGAAAAAGTATGAAACAGCATCGAAAGTCATATAACCATATAACCAATCTTTGGCCAAACCCCCTGAGCGGGTATGAGCCATGTCAGAGGCAACAACAACAACACCGTCGGCTTCTGCAATTGTGGACACTGGCAGCGCGTTGCTCAAGTACAAACACCTAACAACTGCGACGGTTGTTAGTTCACGCTTGTCCTGTGTATACCTATGCGTCCTTTTCGAGCATCCTTGTTTGTGCTGCGGCGGCGCGTTGCAAGTATCGAGCTGCTTGTCGTTCTTCGTATGACAAACTAATTTCTTGCTATCGAATTCATTGCTTCGCCCTAGTGGCGAAACTGTGACTCTTTTTTGTTTGTTTTTTTGACGTCAGCCAGCAGCATTCATCCCATGCGATACGTTCAGTTACTGAAAGCTACGTGTCCACCTACCCCTTGAATGCTTCCAGCTGTTGTTAGTAACCATAAGTACTCCCTTACTGAAAATACCTTGCATTCCATCAAGGTGAACAGGTGAGTAATTTTTTTCTTTGACGTCAACCAGCAGCAATCATCCCATGCGATACGTTCAATGACTGAAAGCTACGCGTCAACGTAGCACTTGATTAGTATTAGCTTCGATGCATATTTTGACGTCAGAAGATATTATATTTTTTTCTTCGTTCCACAGCTCCTCCGCCTCTTTCTTCCATTCAGAAATACTTAACATCGGCATTGTTTTGTACCGCCCGTGGCGTTAACCATGAACTGATCTGTGGGCCCTCTGGAGTTACAGATCGCATTGATGATGCCACGCATATTTACTTCCCTATTTTTTACATGATCGGGCTTCACCCACAAAATCTATCATCAAGATTCGGCACGCACCGCAGTGTTTCGGAAACTGCTCAATAGTATTAGCCATCTCCGATCAGATTGCGCGTATTACGCGAGTTGGCGAATTTATTCTATATCTAACGCGAGCAGCAGAGCTAATTCTGGAATGCTTTACCACTCATGCGTGAAAGTTGACGAGTTCTGGTGGCGATGAGATTACGTTATTCACCTATCGACGGCTATACTCGCCCTTGATGTTCCCTTGCAAGCGTTACTGAGTTAATTGGACATATATTCCATATATATGTTGTTGTTAGTAACCAACTGCACATCCCATGCATTGACTAGACCCAATAGAGGGTCTAGTCAATGCATGGGATGTGCAGTTGGTGATGTACTTTCCGATTTGTATGTTTTTACCTTTCAATAAAATTTGAGTTGGAAGCCCGCCTTTCTCCTTACATGTTCTTTCTTCGTCTCGGTCATTAGTGCGCTCCCTATTAATGAATATACAGGGTGTTTCAAGAAATGTGTCCACTATTTTTTTAAAAATCAGGAAAATGTGGTATTTCCTCGCTCTCTTCACAATTGCTTTTTCTGTAGGGGCAGGCATCTTAAGATGGTTGAAGACATGATTTAGGACAGCAATTAAGAAAGTTAAATTAATTAACTTTTTAATTAGCGGAGTTAGGTGGTTAAGTAAATGGGAGTATTGAAGTCTTTCATGCGAAGAACCCATTTCAGCTTTCAGATTTCGAAAAAGCGGCTTGTAGAAATAATTGCGACGTAATGAAGTTCTCCGAAATTCAGCGGCGAAACCGAAACCGAAACGCGGAAGAGCGCAACTGCAACATTCCTCTGAGACGTCCACAATGAGTGAACGTCATTATATCAACCATCAACCGACTTCTTGGTGTGAGTGTGTGGGCTGCGCTTGCAGTAGTAGCACGCATGACGCATATACGTTAACGAACGGGGAAGAACTGCACCTCTGTAACCGTTGTCTTGAACAGTGACGTCATTTTAGTCGTGTGCTTGTTGCGCTCATCGGTGCTTGGGTTTCGGTTTCGCCATTGAATTTGCCTGAATTTCATTACGCCACCATAATTAATACAGGCCGCTTTTTCGAAATCTCAAAGCTGAAATGGGTTCTTCGCATGAAAGCCTTCAATACACCCATTGGACTTAACCACCTAACTCCGCTAATTAAAAAATTAATTAATTTAACTTTCTTAATTACTGTCCCAAATCATGCCTTCAACCATCTTAAGATGCCTGCCGCTACAGAAAAAAGCAATTGGGAAGACAGCGAGCAAATACCGCAATTTGATGATTTTTTTAAAAATAGTGGACACATTTCTTGAAACACCCTGTATAACCACACCTACTCGCCAAATTGTCTACAGATCTCAAACATTTCCGCCTTAACCACCTGACCACCGTTTTTTTCACTCTCACAACCATGCAACTTCTGCCGGAGGTGTTCGTTAGTTCATGTAACCATGCTGCTGCCTGGAAGAAGCAGCAATGCCATCCCTAGTCATCGCCTACCCGCAGATTACACGGGATCACACCCAGAGCGCGACACCGTAGTCGCTACAGCTACCAAAGAAGACAATGTATACTGCGTAACAGGCTGATTGTTTAAAGCATACAGCCCATTACAGAGGACGCTTGCATAATTACTCATCATCGGCAGGCGCATTATAAACAAGAGACAGATGCGTAGCGGGGACGTCGCCTCTCCGCAGAATGACGAATAATGGCATCGTAACTTCTTCCCTACTTTGCAATAATTATTATTTATGTCATTGCAAGTTATTCATCATCATGACTATTTATCGTCATCAGCCACATCATTACAAATTGCACATAATGCCATGTACATGTGTAGCTGGTGTGTCGCTTCTCCTCAGAATGACGAATAATGGCATAGTAAATTCTTCCCTACTTAGCAATAATTATGATTTGTGACATGGTGGTTACCCTGCAAGCGTACGTCTATCAGTTGATCCAATAGTTTACAACGGGCTCCAGATTGGCCGTTCGCCCAGCTTTCGCTGTGACTGTACTGCGTGTTCCGCGCAGTTCTGCCGTTTTTAGATGCGAAGCAGCTTATGGCGGAGTTCAATCTTGTCTGCGGCGTGACCACCCTTACTGCGCATGCGCAAACCCTCTCCACACACCAGCTAACATCCGTGGCTGCGCCGTACGCCCAACCTCCCTCTCCCCACATTCCCCCCTCCTCGTTTAGATAAAAGGCTCGCATAAGGTCGTACACACGCTCAGTCACTGCGCCGGCTTCACCACACACCACATGCATTGATATTCCCCCCCTATCACCTCCTAGAGCTCTCCGCACCTAACTTGACGTTACGTGTGTTCCAGGATCGGAGGCATTGACTCACCCGGTTTTTCACTGGCTCCGTGATCGGCGCGCATTGGACCAAGTGACGATGTCGTTTGGGATGTCATTATGCTACATCAGCCTCTCTGACTTGATAATGACGTCAAGGTGTCGTAATAATGAATGAGCAAATTTTGGCGATGTGTAAAGTCAACATAACATTTTTTTTTATAAAAGCGACAGGCATGCGCGGAACGCGTAGCACAGTCACAGCGAAAGCTGGAAGAGCGGCCTTCCTATAGCGGTCTTCATATAGATATCTATCTATCTATCTATCTATCTATCTATCTATCTATCTATCTATCTATCTATCTATCTATCTATCTATCTATCTATCTATCTATCTATCTATCTATCTATCTATCTATCTATCTATCTATCTATCTATCTATCTATCTATCTATCTAGCCGCCTACATCTGGGTGCTCTCGTGTTCGCCTCCTTAACTTGTGGTATACCAAAAATTGTATGCGAGGGTAAAAGGTATTGACGAATATGTCTGGCTGGTCATGACATGAATAACGTGAAAATCCTGTCGTATACATCGTGAAACCCTTTCTTGCAGACACGTGTGGCGCATACCCGTATACCACGGACCGCGGGATGCGGGTATGCGCCACAGGTGTTTGACAATTTGTCTACCCAGAAACGGCGAAAACAGACATTAGTAATTTAAAAGCGAGAGCAATAAGAAAAAACTGACGTCGGCAGTGTTGACCCGACGAATGCAAATAATAAATATCAGGGTCCCAGCAGGAATCGAACCCAAGCAATATGCGCGGCAATCGAGTGTTCTACTACAGAGCCATGCCAGGTCTCGGAACTGCTTTGGAAAAACACCCTATGCAGGTGTAATGTTGGTGAAACGTCAATTGTGGTTCCAGTGCTGGCGATCTAATTTTATAAACCTTACATATGTACTCCTATGAGGCAGGCGTCATGTCGGGTTAACGTCAATTGTGTACTTAAGCACCATCCACTGTAGTTGGTCCACGAAGCACTTTCCAGGGCTACCGTCCACGCAAGTGCTACATAGCAGATAACCGCTTCGGGTGTAGGTAATACCCATGTTTCTGTTGACATCGTTACACAACTGTAAACAACTGGTTATATGAAACATATGCGAATGTTCAACATATGTCTGTGCGTAACACATTTTTACGTATCTTTAACTTCATTTCGTAACGTTTCGCTAAAATAACAAAATTACAACTCAGTCACCTCGCCTCCGCATGCTTCGCATAACACCAATTCCCATGGTACTCGGAATCTGCCAAATTTTTTAGCAAAGGAAACTGCACGATGTTTTCGTGAATTAAAACCACGCTTACGTTATTCCTCCGTATTTTCCCCCAAAACTTACGCACTAGCCTCTACTGTATTTTGTAAATGCACAGTTTAGGCGCTCTCAAACTACTGCACGCTTTGTCATCGCTACTGGTGTGGTCGGTACCGGATTAGGGTGCATTATTTCATCACTCGAAATTTTCAAGTATGACGTACTTTTATAATCGTGGATTTCGCATTTCGCGTGTGTTGATTTCGTGGTTATGATGATCGACCGCTGACCTGATGGGCGTGGGAGAGAATCGCGGCCGCGGCGGCTGCATTTCGATGGAAAAGCGAAATGCTAAAAGCCCGTGTGCTTATATTTTTCCGCAGTTCACTTTCTAGGGTGAAATTTGGTGTCTATCGAAGTTTATTTCTCGCAAATTACAAATTGTCCGAAATTCGGAGTTTTATATGTCATTATTTTCAATTCTCCAGTGTCTCATATGAAATGATATTCCAACACGAAAACATCAGAACACACAAAGCGTATTTTAATTGTCTGGAAAGTTCGAGCGTACAAATACATATACATACAAGCAAGAATTGCTGAATACGAAAGGCCTACGTTTGTTCGTTTGCTCTTAGGCGCTCGCACGAGGGCGCAGAGGGGGCGGCAGCCCCATTTAATCTCATGGGACACGGGGAGTTTTCCCAGTAATCTTAGTCAGCGGCACCTGTCGCATCATTGATCAAAGAGAAGGTTTGTGGCACGAAGGTTCTTGAGGAGAATGGCCGACGAATGCCCCTGACGTCGCATTCTAAGAACTGTTCATTTCCCACCTTTACTTCAGGGATGCCAACAAACAAAGGCAGGTCGCTGTGAGAAGCACGGCATCGCTTCAATTTCTGTTTTCTTTTTCATCCATTGTAAAACATGTCCATTGGACTCAACCATCGGTTGGGCAGGTGGAGGGGCTGCGATGTGACTCCTCCTCCCTAATTCAGAACTCCGCGCACGCCTATGCGTAATACACACTGAAAGCTTGTTGTTACAGACGTAATCACACATTACGAAGAGCGTGCGTGATAAAAACTTTGTTAAATGCGCGATGGTTGCGGTCCACAAAATAGCGCTGACTTAAGGTAAAACATATATAGTCTACACGGGTCGATGTATGGATGACCGCTTAGAAAATGGCATTTCAATAAAGAACGGAACTGGGTCATTTGGCCATGGAACTCGCAGTCTATAGGATCAGTTCGAATGGTCAAAAAAAATTACCGCTGAATGCTTATCGAACTTTTTCCAATTGATCAGAAAACACGGAGCCCTACATATCGGGTATCGATTCTCTAGAGAAGGAGACATCCAGCCCTTGACCACTGAAGTATAAAGAAAACTGTACACTGATCCCTCGGATGTGTAAAGTATCGAACACCCAACCTTATAGACAAAAATTACAGACAGAGTGGAACCTCCAAAGCTTCCGAACAACTTCGACATTCTCAGGATGTAGAACATCAAACCCATGGCTTCTTAAGTATGCAGGCTCTCGAACACCGAATCTTCCATTATTAGATGCGAAGCAGCTTATGGCGAAGTTTAATCCGGTGGTGGTGGTGGTGTGCTTCCTGACCACCCTAACTACGCATGCGCGAACACTCTCCATACACCTCCTCTCCTACGCTCCCCCTCTCTCACTTCTAGGCATCCTTCCCGCGGTGGTTACACCCCCATTGCGCATGTGCGTTCCCTCCCCCTGTCTACTCTCCTACGCCTCTCCCCCCTCCGGGGGGTGGTGGTGGTGTGCTTCCTGACCACCCTAACTGCGCATGCGCAAACACTCTCCGCACACGTCCTCTCCTACGATCCCCCCTCTCTCCTCCAGGCATGACTCCCGCGGCGTTTACACATCCATTGCGCATGCGCGTCATCCCCCCTCTATCTTCTCCTACGCTCCCCCTCTCTCTCGCCTCTCAACGCCGACGCAGGTAGCGTCTGCGAGCGAGTTTCTTGATTTAAAAAAGTGACTGCTCGCGCTGCACAACCGTTCAACACCGACGCAGGTAGCGTCTACTAGCGAGTTTCTCGATTAAAAACTAGCAGTTGTTCCGTGTGCGAATACAACCGATGAGCGAAGCTCCTTAGAAATGGGACGCACGCGGCGTTCGGCGAGCGCGGCGTTTCATTGTCCAGGTAATGGCTGGTTCACGGTAGCGGCACGGCGGCTCGCCGTTTGCCGTTGGACGTTCTCAGGCCGCCGTGCGCGGGCTGTTTCGTTCGCGCACGTCTGCCGTTCTTTGCCGTTCGGAGAATAGGTTCGAGACCCATTTTCGTGCCGTTTTCTGTTTGCCGGAAAGCGACGTGGCCAATAAGCGACGGAGGAGCTCCATCGGTGAGCCGCGTCGACTGCTTTCGGTTTTCCCGTCGTCCGCGTCTACTCCGGGACGCTTCGAGCTGCTTGCTTCTTGCTCGGCGGTTCTCACGCTAAAAGTGCGAATGTCGTGCGCGGCGTTGCCCGGCATCGTTCCAGCAGTTAAAAGAGCGTTTTAGTTTGTCTGGCATTGAAAACGCGCAGCGTTAAACCGAAGAACATGTCAAGAAGCTCGCGCATGGACAAGTGGCGCCAGCTATCCAAGATTAGAAACAACTAGCAAACGCGTAATTTATGCCCTCCGAGATTCCGGAAGCGCCCAACGCTATTCGCTAAGCCTACAACATCGATTATTTGAGTATGGATCTCAAAAACGGTGCCGAATCGATTCGAACAGTGTTGTCAAAGCTTGAGGACATGAGTCTAAAGCGAATGGAAGCGTCAGTTCGCTGCTCACAAGCTACTGAGCGCACGGCGGCCGCTTGATAGGTTCGAGGTGATCAACAGCTGAATTCGGAAGTGCAGCCATGTTTTTCGGAGGCCTGAATGCCTCGCCGGCGGAGCTTGCCGTGCACTTTGAACAGCTCTCTCGCAGGCGGCGGCGGCCGACGGTCTGCGGCACCGCGCCGTTACGGCAGGCTTGCCGCCACAGTGAACCAGGCATAACGGACCTACCACTGGGCGGACGACAGGGTGAAACGATGGTTTCTCGCGTTCGCCGGTTTGAGGGAAGAGGGCAGAGTCGGAGGAA